>CAUYQV010024842.1:0-31793 GCA_963574575.1 Galagoides demidoff | reverse complement strand
ACAGCTCATAGCAACCTCCAACTCCTGGGCTCAAGCGAGTCTCCTGCCTCAGCCTCCCAAGTAGCTGGGACCACAGGCGCCCGCCACAACGCCCGGCCATTTTTTGGTTGCAGCCATCATTGTTGTTTGGCGGGCCGGGGCTGGGGATTCAAACCTGCCACTTTAGGTGTACGTGGCTGGCGCCTTAGCCGATTGAGCCACAGGCGCCGCCTGGCACACAGTTTCTAACAAGGGGGTGCTCTACCTCATCCTTACTCCTCTACCTTCAATGATTGTTTTTTTCTGTATTTATCTTCAATTTTTTTTATCTGTATCCTTAGTTCTCCTAAGTTTGACTATGGTATACCTAGGTATACTGGGATTTTTCTTTTTAAATTATTTGACTGCTTAGAGTTTCCTAAAATTCTTGAATCTGTGATTTGTTGTCTTCATTAAATTTTGAAAATTCTCAGCCATTACCATTATATATATATATATATATATATATATTTTTTTTTTTTTTTTTTTTTTTTTTTTTTTTTGCCAGGGGCTGAGTTTGAACCCACCACCTCTGGTATATGGGGCCAGCACCATACCCCTTTGAGCCACAGGTGCTGCCAACCATTTAAAATATTTTTATGCCTCATTTGCATTCTCTCTCTCCTTCTGGGATTCCACTTATATGCGTGTTACCTATCTGATGTGACCCCATAGACCTGGGATTCTCACTCTGACTTTCCCCCTGTACTTTCCCCCTTTGTGTGCGTCCGCTTGGGTAATTGCTATTTATTTATCTGTTAGTTCACTGAGTCTTTCCTCAGTTGTGTTCAGTAATGTTGAAGGAATTTTTTTTTACATCTTTTAATTTATTTCTAGCATTTACATTATAATATTAAAACATTTCCACCTGTCTAGTGAAATTTCTTTTCTTTTGTTTTTTTTTTTTTTACCTTTTCTGTTAGATCAGTTGTTATATTAATCATAGTTATTTTAAACCAAGTGGGGTTTTGTTATTTCCAGAATTACCTTCTTTGCCTCCCAGGCTTCAAATTCCTCTCACAGTAGGTTACTGTTACCTTCCACTTATGTGGTCATACACAGTGGAGTCCCTGCCTCCCTGTCACCTTCTAGCAGATCCTTCATATCTGCGCCACAGAGGTGGGTCTCTTGCCTTGCCCTTCTTTCACCAGTAACTTTCTTTTGCTTATCACTTGTAGAAGTGGAGCAGACTCCCTGTTCAGCTTTAGTTCAGGGCACATCCCTGGGCCTACAGCTCAAAGGAAAGTCTCCCTCAGCCTATTTGCATGTCTGCTCATCTGGCTGTCAAACTCTGCCTTGTATCTGCCAGTTTTGGTAAGTATAGAATTCCATCCCCCAGCCACCCCACCTACCTGGTGAGAGCAGACCTGTGTAATGTATTGGTACAGCCCAGTTCCAAAAGTTGTCCCTGGCCTTCTTCTGAGAGTAGAGCATTCTTATTTTTTACACTTCTCCCCAAAGCAGTAGATTTTTGCTTGAGTCCCCGCAGTTTCTTATCCTCCATCAGTGGCATATAGAGTTTACTTCCTAGGAGAGTCAAGACTGTTTAGTGGACAGTATTTTATGTTTGCCCCCATGGGCAGCTGGTCACGATCTCCATGATCTCTCCACTATCTCTCACCAAGGGGGGCTTTCTGTGGTTTCCTGCCCTTTTCAAAACCTTTCTTGTGAGCATCCTATGGGGTCTAAGGAGAAGAAAGTGAACTTTCTGAGTGTCTGGAGCTCTCAGTTACTCTAAAATTATGCAACTAATTCATTAAAACTTTAGCCGATTTTTTTCTCATATGCTCCTGTCAAAGATGACAGATTTCATATGTCCCATCTCTTCTTGGGGGGAGGGGCTTTTACCTTTGAAATTCAGTTCACTTGGTCGCCTTGTAACCTCAACTCTGATGGCCTTGAGAAAGAAGAATCAGAATTCCTCCTTTGTGGTGGTTATGATGAGTGACGTGTGGTGGGCATGGCTTGCCCATTTACTCTCACTCCATAAGGCATTTTATTTTTATTCAGACTGAGTACACTATCTTTGACATCTTCTCTGAATGCCATTTCAAAAGAATTTTAAATCCTTTTCTTTCATCTCCAAGTGTGAGGTAATACCCTAACTTGTATAAAGTAAGTCATCTACTTAGATTAATACTAGACTTGTTTGTACAGTCAAGTCATGAGTCATTTGACCACATTGGAGATAAATGAATTAATATATTTTTAGAAAAATTCAGACACAGTAATTGCTTAAAGAATCTAAGAATTGTTTTTCAGGTAACGTTGGAAAATCTCTAAGGGAATTGGGAATAAGAATCCTTTGCTGTTATTTTAATAGTTTGAGTCATTTTTAAAATCATCAGTATTTGAAATATTTTATCTATAGATGTACTAACTTTAACTCTGTGGTAGACAGAGTAACGCCCACTACCCCCAAGATATCCAAGGGATTTTGCAGGTGCAGTTAATCTAAGAATAATAAAATATGAGATTATCTAGGTGGGCCCAGTGTAATCACAGTGTCCTCCTAAGAAGAAGGAACTAGAGTCAGAGTTAGGGAAGGGGTTGTGATGATGAAAGCAGGAATTTTAATCAAAGACAGAATTTGGAAGATGTTACAGTGTCGGCTTTGAAGGTGGGTGATAGAAACACAGGCCAAGGAATGTAGAGATCCTCCTCTAGAAGGAAGAAAATGCAAAGAAACTGACTCTGTCCAGAGCCTCCTGAGAGAATCCATCCCTGCTGACACTCTGAGTTCAGGACTTCTCAACTATGTTACTATAAGGTAATAAATTTGCGTGTTTTAGCTGCTCAGTTTCTGGTAATTTGTCACAGTAGCAATAGAAAAACAATATAAACTTTGAAAGGCTGAAATTCAATTTGCCTTCATAGCATAAGAAAAGGAATTACCCAGTGGATGTTACCATTTTAAAAGACTTTTAGTCAAGTGAGTGTTTAGTTGATAATATTGGCATTGGCCCTTTATGATATCACTCGAGCTGATTAATGCATTTTGTTTTGTGATGTTTGCATATATAAATTAATAATAAATTTCCTATTTTAATAGAGGAGCAGAGTCATGATTCTTAGTAGTTCCTTATCCTGAGTAAATGGACATAACACTCTTTATTCCAGAGATATGCTTTGTATAGTACTGTGTTCCCCTGTTTTATCATGGATAATAAGAGATGGTCTCCTTGTCTCATATGATTACATGTTTCCAATGCTTTCTGGCTGAATATGTAGTACACTGTCTCTTTACTATAGAGTTTGTGGCCATGATAAATTAATGCCCTCTCAAAACTGAGCTAATTTTTTTTGTAGTAGTAGCAATAACAATAGCAACTTTTCATTTTCTATGAATATACGGTATGTTTGGTACTGACATTTATCTCATATAATCCTTATAATTTTGAAGTCAGTATTCCCATCCCTATTTTACAGGTAATTGAAGTTCAGAAATCTGATGTAACTTGTCTAAAGTCATGCTTCTAGCCACTGCAGAGCTATGCTCACCTCAGACATATGCCTCCCAGTCCCGTGTTCTCCATCATTGCAAAACATGACATGTCACCAGTGTTAATGGGAGGGAAGCTGGGCAAATGTGATGAAACTGGCAGAACTTTGTCTTTGATATGACTCTAGTGCCTCTGTTTGTATGAAGAAAGGAATAAACGTAATGCCTCCAGCCAAAAGAATGATTCTAACAATGGAACTTTCAGAGTCAGAGCACAGGGGCAGGTATTTGGGAGCAGTCAGATGTATTTTTTCAATCTCTTGCTATGTGAGTAGCTGCCTCTTTGGCTATGCTGAAAAGCATCCCTTGAGTATTCTTTTTACTAAATAGTAGGTTCTGGTTACCAGTTACACAATGAACTTATGATTATCTAAAGAGAAAGATTTCCTTCTATCCTCACAGTGCATAAGATAGCCGGATCTTGCACTGTCTTTTCTAAACTGGAATCTACCAGTTTCCCACTTTGACTCTTTCTAATGCTGATTTTTAAATATCAGAGAAGGTTGCACCACATACAACTGCCCACTGAAATTGGGGAACCCAAGATGTCTTGTTGGACAAGGAGATCTTTCCCACAGTGTATAGTAGCCATTGCGTACTCTCTGCGCTTAGAGAAATTGCTCAGGAAATGGTGGAGAGTGGTGGTGATGCAGATTTGTTTTGCATTTAGCAATACATTCCTGTGCAGAGTAAGAAATTCAAACTATTTCATAGGTAACTAAATAATAAATCTTCCAGAAGAATCCTCCATGGAACCAAAACTTCCATCCAATGAGGGAAGGAAAAGTTCAGAAAATTCAAGGGACTCCATTAGAAATTGAGAAAGTTATTCAAAGATTATAATACTTTGCAGTGAATTTATATACAGCCTCGACACACCTGATCATTTATTCATTAACTTAACAAACTTTTATCAAACGCTTACTTTGCATGAGGCACTACTCTGGGCACCATGGGTATGAAGATGGACAGGAAAAAATACAGTGCCCCCAGGAGCCGCCTGTGATCAGTACGTGGGCAGGTGAAAGTGACGTGCAGGTGCCCAGAGCACGGTTACACCGGAGACAATCAGAGTGCTGCTGCTTTTGACAGAGGCTGGAGAAAACTTCCTTCACAAAGGAAGTGAGACCTGAGCAGAATATGAAGAATGTGTTCATTAGACTAGGAGGAGACAGTTCAAGGCTGGGTAGAAGTTTGTGTAAAGCCATGGAGGTGTGAGACAGAACGGAATGCTTGTGTAACTGCAGGTACTGGTTTAATGGGGTACAGAGTGTTACAGGGAAGTGCTAAGTAAACAAAAGCCAACATACTGTATATCCTGCCAAGAAGTAGTGCTATTTTTCTGCAGGAATGGGATCACTGAAGGTTTTAAATAATACAAAAATGATGTGAGCAGTGCTATATTGATACGAACTGTCACTTACATTACCAGACTTAACACAGTCCCACATCCTTTAACAATGAAGGAGCTGCATTCTAAGAAAGCCTTCCTTAGGTTATTTTCCCACCGTGGGTGAACATAGAGGCCTGTACTCACACAGGCTTAGATAGAGCAGCCTGCTCTGCATCTGAGTTTGCTGCTATTGCTCCTGGGCTCCAACCCCACACAACACGTTCCCGTACTGAATACTGAAGGCAAGTATAACACAGTGGTAAGCATTTATGTATCTAAACTTAAAAAAAGTACAGTAAAAACATAGTATTATAATCCTGAGGGATCACTAATCCCTCATTGACTAAAATATCCCTGTGGGCTCTTGACTGTATGTCACAGGGGCAGGTACCTTTCTTGTTCTTCTTTATCTGTCCTAGTACCTCTCACAGGCCTTGGGACATACTTGATGATTGATACATACTTTTTGGACTGATGTGGATTATTTTCATGATCATATTTATTAAGAAACCCAACTCTGGTCTTTTTATCATCCCCCAAACAAATCACATTCCTGAGTAGCGCTTCCTCTCACTGGGTTGTTGGGATGAGAAGAAACTCATCTTCTATAACATTAATGAACAGCAATTACATGTATACGTGTGTAAATCTGTCAGTCCATGAAACCCATATGCCAAACATCAATGTCAAGGTTTGGCCCTTTACCTTGTATTGAAGATCTCAGTGAGATGTTTGTTTTAAAACTCTAGAAGTAGGTTGGATGCACACCTGTAGTCCCAATACTCTGGGAGGCTGAGGCAGGTGCATTGCTTCAGCTCAGGAGTTTGAGACCAGCCTGAGCAAAATGAGATCCTATCTCTAAAAAAGAGCCAGGTATTGTGGTGGGCACCTGTAGTGCCAGCTACTTGGGAGGCTGATACCAGATAATCACCTTAGCTCAGGAGTTTGAGGTTGCTGTGAGCTATGATTCTATGGCACTTTACTGAGGGCAACATAGTGAGATTCTGTTTCAAAAAAAAAAAGTTCAAAATTCTGACAAGCATTGCCATTATCTACATGTAATATCAATCTAGTTATTTGAAATGTTCAAAAACCAAAGCATCCTCTCATTAACTAGCCTTAGGGAATGACTGTCCACACTTGCCATGTTCCTTTTGTTTTGTAAACTATTGAATGTTATCAAGTGAAAATAATCTGGGCTAATTCTAGTTTTGTCCTATCAAAGATTAAAATTAATCACAGAATATTGAAATTAGCCAGAGTTTGAACTTTAGCTGATGTGCACACAAACATACACACAATATGGAATTATTTTCATGTAGAACTCAGCAGATGGGATTGAGATTCTGCTAAATTGGGGTGGTTATTAAATAGACTTAAAAGGATAATGGAAATAAATTTGGTAGATCATAGGAGATAGTTTATTGTACCTATATGGAGCAATCTATGTAAAGGTCAGGATGCAGAAGCTGCTAATTTTCCTCCAATATCCTCCAATACTTTTTTATAGGGGAATATTTTTTAGCTGGACATATGGTTGCCCAGATAAAAATAACATATCTCAGCCTCTCTTATAGCTGAATATGTCCATATAGCCACCCTCTGGTCAATAGAATATATGACTACATTGATGTGTGGTATCTGAACTGTGCTCTTAAAAGAAAAAGGTATGTCTCTTCCTTTTTTTTCCTCTTTGCTTATCCTTCATGCAAGAACAGGGCTTGGTGATGAGGCACCTTCAACCAAACAGATGACAACATGTCCTGGGTATTACTGAGCAAGAAGACAGAAAGAACCTGGGTCCCAGCACCAGGGAGCTGATATGGATCGATTGTTGTTATAGTAACTAAAAGCAACTAAAACTTGATTTGAATGCACCTAGGAAGCAGGAGGGAGAAGCGTTAGTGTAGTGTTATTGGGCTGCAAACAACATAAATACAATTCAGAGTGGCAAAAACAATAAAGAAATCTTTTGGCTGATGGAACAGAAGTTGACAGGCTTTGGGGGTGATTTCCATCTGCCTCCCTCTGTAAATTGGGGAGATACTTCTGGCAGCTCCTGGAGCTACATTGTTGTAATCTGGAAAGATAGACTTGGACCCCACTTAGATGCAATCAACTGGTGATTTATTGGCACCTGTGCAGGGGGCCATTGCTCTGAGAGACAAGTGGCTCTGAAGTGCAGGGCCAGTTGTTTTTATAGTTTAAGCAACCACGCGGTACAAAAGTGGAACATTGCAGTTAGCTTGGGGTGGGATTACAGCTTGATTGACAATGGATGCATCTTAAGTTACAATGGTTATAGTTATATAACAATGATTATTGCTTGGGTAACACAGCTTACATAGGTTTCTGCCGTTGTTCATCCACTGGGAACTTGGGGTTTTTTTGTTTGTTTGTTTGTTTGTTTTTGGTGAAACTTGAGACTTCCTGTGCTTCTATGCTATGAAGGCTTTTCTCAGAATTGACCCTGGGGTGGGCATGGAAACGGGCTAGGAAAGAGGGTAGGGGAACAAGCTGGAAGAGCCTGTAGGGTGGGGGAATGGACTGGGAGAGCCCATAACATTCCCCACTGGTTTTCTTTGGGGAATCAAATCTTTGATTCATCTGAATTACTAGGGAAGGATCTCCCTGGTAAGTGGTTTTAGGCCTCAGAGCTTCATGGCCTAGCTATAAGCACACATCTGAAAGAGGCACAGTAGGATGCAGTGTTATAGTTATACTATTTACTGGGAAATTCTTTTATTTAGACATAGTAGGTTATATTTAATACTGCATACATTTTTTCAGTGTAGCAAACAGGTGATTTGTTGAGTTTTAAGGCTTTAGAGTAAATATAATTACTATATATAATTTTATACTCTTTGGCCAGTATTTTAGTTTTAGTTAACAGATTAACTTAGTAAAACAGTTATGTCTCATTTTATGAGTTGATAGTACAGATAAGGCTGGGATTTAAGACAGGTGGGCCACAGTTTTTTTCTCTTTTTGAATCATTTTTCTCTCTCTAATTTTTCTCTTTATTAAAGACAAATTATAGGAGAACTAACTTAGTTGGTAAAATAAATTATATTTTCAGTATACTGATTATTTGCATAAAGAGCAGTAAGAATAATTAACTATTGGCCATTTAGGCTTTTTTTTTTCTTTACAATTGGCTTTGCTGGAACTTTCTATATAGAATGTTTTTGAAAGCTTTTTATGACCCCAGGTTTTATCTGTGCCACTAGACACCTGTATGCCTTGGGTAAATTCCTCTTCTTTTAAGGTTCCCAAGCACATTTTAATTCCTAGGACCGTCAATAAGCAACCTTCATTACTTATCATAGATCAGGAAATGTTACTGATGGGTATCTGGTTAATTTTTTTAAAGGGCTTTTTTATTGGCCTTATAAAGTTAACCTGAATTCCTTAACATAGTCTAGACACCTCTGAAAATGCTATTCCAACTAAAGCCTTGGTAAAGTAACCAGTGCCTTTATCATGTTTTATAGAACAAAATAGATTCTTATTGAACTTATGCAAATAACTGTATTGTTAGAAATTAAGAATACTTACAAATGGCTTGCAAATTCCAGAGAAATTAAGGAGAGAGAAAAAATACATGTTTCAAGCTCTGCTTATAAGTACGTACATTGCTTGAATAGCTCTAAATAGCTTAAATGACAGAAAATTATTTTCTTGACTTCTGGAAAACAACATAGAAAGAAAATATTTCGAACAAAAAGCCATAACAAACTAGCCCAGTTTCACGTACCTGATTTCTGTTCTGTTTGAAGTCAGTTTAGCAATACTTATAGACATGTTGACTTTCTAATGAAAGTTCTAAAAATCTGCTTTTAGTCTGAAGGTATGCAATTTTTAAAGACATCAGGATTTGAATCTGAGAGAATTCATCAGTTTCTTTTAACATTTCTTTTTCTTTTTCAGATAAATTTTGGACTCAGTCAGTTATATAAAAAAACATTTTATTTTTTGATGAATTAAAATAATTACTGACAACATACATTAGGACAGATCAATGTCTTAACAGTATGGTATATAGACTATACTCTCAAAAACTCACTTCCCACAAAATAGAATTTTAGTTCATTATGAAGTTACTTAATTAGTTTTTCTAACAATTTAAACAATTAAATTATTACATTTTATAAATGAGAGACATTTTATGAGATATAACATTGATATAGGATTTTCTCACTCAGGATTAGACAGGGAATCCCCATTTTTTCAGGCTCAGGTGAGCTCAGACATCAGACTCCCATTTTCAGGCATAAACCCTCTAAGCCCCAAAAAAGTCATCAACAAAATAGCCCAAAACTTTTTGGATGGCTTCACCCTTTTTAAGGAGTACACATTTTAATTCTTTCCTCAGACAAAAACTGCATCAAAGACCTAATAACCTTGTTCAAGATGAGGGGTTGAAAGGTATTTTTCCATCTACCAAGTCCTGGCCAAAATATCTCTCAGGATTAATTATTTACCCCTAGGCAAAGGACTTATGCAGGAAACCTTTAACCTGGGCCTACTCCCCCCATCCACAGACTTTTTACTCTTAAGACCTGTTGTTGGGTATGGGTATAGCTGCATTTTTCATGAGAATTACATTTTCTTTTTCAGATTTTTAAAGGGCTATTTAGAGCTCATTAGACTGCCCGAACAACCATACTTTTTAACGCATGGCCTTAGCTAATGGCTCTGGCACTCTCTACTCTCTCTGCATGCTTTTCAGTCTAACAAAATTTTATTTTATTATTGATCTGTGGCCTACAGGCTTAATTCTTAAATTTTTGAGATTAAAGACTCACTAAAGAAATTTCGGTAATAAAATTACAATAATATTTTTCTAATGTTTTCTCATTTTATCACTTACATGGCCACGTGGCCACTACCATAGACAGCTAAAGACAGAAATCAGAAAACCTGGAAATTCCAGTTTTTCTCAGATTAGCTAGGGGGTTAAGTTGGAGCAGGAAAGAAGGGTACATTT
Source organism: Galagoides demidoff (assembly GCA_963574575.1). Lineage (NCBI taxonomy): Eukaryota > Metazoa > Chordata > Mammalia > Primates > Galagidae > Galagoides > Galagoides demidoff. The sequence continues at coordinate 21,890 of CAUYQV010024842.1, read as the reverse complement.
ATATATTCGTTTTACTCTGTGAATGGGGGGGAGAGGCGAAACCTTACTTATTCCTCTCAGTTATTTTTTAAGCACTCACATGTACATAATTTTAACCTAGGCAGCCTTGATTTTTTGCTCGAGTTGCTACTTAGTCATAGGAGGTGAACTAACATTCCCTAAGTCCTGTGGAGGGAGGTTTGACTTTATTCTTAAGAGTTTTTTCAGTCATATCATATTCATATACTTTCACATACCTCTCAATAGACCTGCTGGTTATCTAATTGCTTAAGGAGTTGATGAGGCTTTTTTCTACTAAAACTGTAGTGGACCCCCCAGATTGCCTTAGACATCTCCCTGTGTAGGTACCTGTTCCTGCATGCCAGTTTTTCCTGGTGGTTGACTCCTTGGAAACCCTCGATGGGTTTTCTTTCTCAGCCCAGTTGAGGCATTCACACAGGGAGGCCAAACTGCCTCTCTGGTGTGTTCAGTGGTTCATGTCGCCCAGGCCGATCAGGGGCTCCCATGTGGGTGTTTAAAGGATTGGCAGCAACCCAGTGCATGTTCTCTCCAAGGGTGATTTTGGTTCCCAGTCAGAGAACCAAAAATGTTGTCCTCATTCGGTAGCTGGGAAAATTCTCCTGGTGAGGACAGAAACATGAGCAAGGTTACCACAGAGAGATAAAAACAAGTCAGGGCCACACCAGTTCAATGGGGCAGTGTTATCAGCCCAATATCAATAATAAGGATAAAGAGGCCAATGATTGCCAGGCCAAAGATACACCAGGCAGTGAGGGGTGTAGGACACATAAGAGGAAGTAGGTAAATAAAGCAATTTCAAAAGGAGCAAAGTCTTGAAGGAAAAGATCTGCAATCCACTCACATGTCTCCAGAACTGCTTGTTTCAAGCCAAGACCAATCCTTCAATAAACTGAATGAATGACACAAAATCATAAGACAGACACAGGCCTGACATGAACAATGTCTAATAGTCTACACTTACTCTCACACTCTTGTATTCTTAGAACCAGAACCATAACATACTCTTATATACTTTTAACAAGCCTGTGGATGATCTAACACCCTGGGGGGTGATTGGGCCCCCGCTTTCATTTTAATGGTGTTTCTGGGGACAGGTGTTGACATACACTTCTGGGAGTTCCTGACAGGCCAGTAGGGCTGAAGCTTCCCACTGGTTGGGTCGTTCTACTGACACATGCCTCCGAGAGCTTCTGACAGGCTAATAGCCCAGCAACCCAGGGTCCCTGTCTGAAGTTCCTGTCTCTTTGGCCTCCCCTTGGAGGTTACTAAGGGCTCTACACAAATTACAACAAATGAATTCAGCAAACAGTTACATATCTTCACAACAGTTTATAACAAATAAGCATAACAAAAATACCATTAATAGTTAATTAATGTCTGAAGACACTAGCCAAAAATAGATGTTAAAGTGTTTTACTTCTGGAGGCGGACTTACAGGTGAATTAGGAGTGATCATCAGCCTGTCTCCCAAGGGCTCTGGGTTCTCCAGGGGCCCTGGGATGTTTCCAGGGGGCACCTCCCCTCAAAGGGACCACAGCCTGTCTGCCTCCTGGAGGCCACCTGAGGATCAGCAGAATAAGAGCCAAACAGGGTAATGCCAATTCAGAAAGAAAAACAGCTGTTTTTTCAAAAAGTAAAGAGGACTCTTTTTTTAGTTCCAAATGAGTAATTGACCTTGGGTTTTCTTCTGAGGGCTGGTACTTTATCTCAAGGCTATTTGTAACATAGCAACCACAGTTTTTAGTAGGCAAAAAGAGGAATAGTTTTAATAGACTTTGTATTAACTCTTTAATTGCTGAAGACAGAGGGTCCCAGCGCAGGTGGGTTATTTACACTGCAGTGTTAAGATAAAATGAGAAAGTACAACAAGGGCCATACAAAGCACAGCATGCTGCCAAAGAGACCAAGATTCCAGAGCAACACTGTACGGTAAAAGTCCAGCTCCCACCCGGAAAGTGATGTTGAAGGTAGTGGGAGACATAAGAGAAAGAAGGTAAAAAGATGAGTTTCCACAGGATGAAATTCCTGGAGAGTTCCCTGATCAAAGAGGTCAGTTATGCAAACTGACAGAACAAACAAGAGCCCAACTTGAAGATTCAGACAGAAAGTAAATGTAAATAGACAAATATAAACCACTTAAACTCCTGCAAGTGAAGATTGCATAAACATCAGCATTATAAGATGACTTGGTCAGCCACTCTGACATGGATCTGGGATCTGGCCACCACTCTGGCACAGATCCAAACCTGAAGACCCTGTTGGCCTCTCCTGGGATCTAGCCAGCCACACCAGCATAGATCCAACCAGAGACAAACTAATGAGGCAGAGGAGAGGAGACAGATGGATAGAAAAGGAAAGACAGACAGAATTCAGTCAGGTGTGGAGCTATGCCTGAGCCTCTCTCTGGTGCCTTCCTGGTCACATCCTCGCAGGGATGAAAACTCCATATTGGCATAGGTGGAGAGGTATAAACCCCATTCCAGGTCACCCTGAGGGGCCCGCCACTAAGCCGTATGATAAAGTTGTGGAATGTAGGCCCACTAGGACTCCATAGCCTCAGGGCCATGGAATCACATCCAAACTCTTTCACTCACAAAACAAACTGACAACTGTGAGACAGGGCGGGGCCACTCCCCCCCTCTGCTGAACCCACAGTGTGACAAGTGGACGTCTCCCCTCTGCCTTGGGAACAGACTCTCACATCTGCATACAGCCAGTTTAGTTCCCCCAGATTCTCTAGGGACCCAAACAAAATAGGACAGAACAAACTAGACAAAACAGAACAGAACAAACTTACTGAACTGGAAAATTTGGGAACCTGTGCTTTGGTCCACATGTCCAAGGGCACCAGGGCAGCTTTCCCTGGAGCCATTGGCCAGTGGTGGGCTCAGACAGGGGTCTGATGGATCTTGCTAGGGCCTCCAGAAATGTAATCTGGAAAGATAGACTCGAACCTCACTTAGATGCAATCAATTGATAATGTATTTGCACCTGTGCAGGAGGCTGTTGCTCTGAGAGACAAGCAGCCCTGAAGTGCAGGGCCAGTTGTTTTTATAGTTTAAGCAACCATGCAGTACAAAAGCGGAACATTGTGGTTAGCTTGGGGGCAGGGTTATAGCTTGGTTGACAATGGATACATCTTAAGTCACAATGGTTATAGTTATATAACAATGATTATTGCTTGGGTAACACAGCTTAGGTAGGTTTCCACCATTGTTCATCCACTGGGAACTTGGGGTTTTTTTGGTGAAACTTGAGACTTCCCATGCTTCTATGTTCTGAAGGCTTTCTTGGAATTGACCCTGGGGCGGGCATGGAAACGGGCTGTGAAAGAGGGTGGGGGAACGAGCTGGGAGAGCTTGCTTGTCTGGGAGAGCCTGTGGGGGGGGAATAGGCTGGGCTAGGAGAGACCATAGGCAGAGGAATGGGCTGGGAGCGTGTAGGGGAACAAGTTGGGAGAGCCCATAACAACATGTATTTTTAGTTTGGTAATTTTCAAGGAGCAGAAACTTCTTTTTCTTTGACCACTAAGCAAGGAAATTGAGTTTAATTTTGTCTAGAACAATTTCAGGTCACATATCTCTATCTGAATTAACCACTGTGACCAAGATAATACTGCATACTTGCTGACGTTTGGGGGGGTATTAATAATTGTGGTAAAGAGGGTGGGCTTAAGCTAGTCAGCCTCCCTGGGACCGAAGAAGGGGCCAGTCTAATGCAAGATTTAGTGTGAGAGGAGCATAATGGATGCTGCGCAGGCATCTAGACAATGCCCGCTGCTAAAGGTGAGCAGACTTGAGGAGAGAGCATGAGGGCTTTAGTGGCATAGGAGTGTGGTACACACAGCATGATTTAGGGACAACTTGCCTAGCGTCAGGCAAGATTGCCGCTGAACACGTGTGACAGTCATAATCAGGATTCTATATTAATATATATGATTTGGGAATTTGGGCTGAGGCTTTCTGAAGGTGATTTTTGATAGTAGCACAACAGCACGTGTCAATTAGTATAATAACTCCCAAGAGAGTCTACATCAGGGTTTTTCAACCTTTTTATATCATGGTACACTTGAACCTACTATTAAACTTCTGCAGCACATTTAAATTATGTTGATTTTTTTAAAAAAAGAGTAAGAAAAAGAATATATTTTACTGTGCTTTGAACTCCTTTCAAAAATAATTTAATTAATAATCTTTAAAAATTTTTGTAGCACACTTAAGATCCTCTCATGGCACACCAGGAGCACACTGGGTGAAAATCACTGGTTTAAACGACAGAGAAAGTATATTCTACACAGAGTAATTAGCCTTTTGTACTCATCACTCTGTGTGTGTGTGTGTGTGTGTGTGACTGTGTGTGTGCAATGATGGCGAGGTAATAGAATTTTTGTGAATTCCCAGATAATATGCCTAGGGCACAGGGAATGAAACATACAATTAACCTGTCTCTGCCCCTCACACACACACGTATAGAGTTAGAGTTACATACAGTAATTAGTCTTTTACTAGGTTTCTAAGATTATGAATTGGGTATTTTTTTTTAATTGTTGGTGATTCATTGAAGGTACACACAAGCAGATTACATTGATTGCTTTGGTTAGATGAGAACCCTCTTATATTTGTGTCATGTCCCCAAAAGGTGAACCCTATCCCTTGAACCCCTCCCCACCCTCCCTCCTTCTCTTTCTCAGTTCTCTTTGTTGTCATTATTGCTGTTGTTTACATTTTGCCTTGGAATGGAGCCCGGTGTTCTCTTCTTAAGAAAAAATGGGTTTCATTTAGATTTTAGCCCCAACTTTGACCCTAACGATAGCTGAATGTAAAGCTGGAGACCATAGTTCACGTGTCTGTCTCACCTGCTGTGTCTGGCATAGGGCTCTGCTCTTGCCACTTGGTGGGACCAGCAACACTGGATAATCAGTTTTTGTAGGAGAAAAATCTTAGTTTTGCTTAGAACAAAGAGAAATGCCACTATTTGGGTTTGAAAAGTATACTCTATGTTAATTACAAAGTTTTCTTTCTCAGAGGAAATACTATCCTGCACGGTCTTCACATTTTCTTAGTTTCAGTAATTTAGTCCTGGGGTCATTGTGGATTGACCTTGGGGCCAGAGTGAATCAATTGCTTAAAAAAAAATTTTAAAGCCTTTAAAAAATACCAAGCTAAGTTTATCACAAGACTTTGGGGACATTTTCATTGTTGTCTTATCTTGATGTTGGCATCTGAAGTGATAGAGATCATTTCAACCCAGCACAGCATAGAATGAAAAAGAAGCTTTTGTGTTCAATCTATGGGCCACAAAAGAACATCTTCCTTTAATAATTCCTTTCAGTGATAGAAAAATATTTACTAGAACTCCCACGAAATCTGGAAAGTATTATTAACCATTTTTTGCTACCTACTAGAACTTTTTGAAGCACTACCTTTTTAAAGTATGTTTTTGAGGTTTTCGATATATAATAGTCACCATGAAGTGTGATTGTGTTAAAGTAGGTTGGCTAGACCTTAGCATTGACAGTGAAACTGGAATGACGGTTAATGCAAACAAAGCATGCAATGGAGGGTTGTGGCCTCCTTTTCAGAACTGAGCTGTAAGGAGTGCCATTAGCACTGTTTGGTGCAGGTTTCTTTTCATCCACACCAAACACTCAGCTGAACATTACCTACATACCGAACAGAACATTCAGTTCTGTCTGCGGCTTTCCCATTTACCTACCTGCAAGTCCACAGCCCTAAGACCTTTTAATGCAGAACCTGTGTGTGATGTGAAAGTTTTTTCTTTCAAGTTGAACTGATACTCTCTGATGTTTTCACAATTGAAGAGTAAACCTCACTTAGAGGTACTTTTCGGAGGACTGTCCCTGACATATGTTTCCTGGAATCCACCTCCAAGATAGGATGGTGGAGTGAAGCCAAATCACTGATTCTCACTCTCCCTAAAGCCATGGCATCATGGCTTGCTGAAGGGCACCATGGAAAATCAGGAAGAAGTATGCAAGAAGCATCAAATCATGGCAGAGAAATTGTCTCCTGCTGTCCAACAGCCAGGGAAACACTGAAGCAGGAGATCCAGGAGTCTCCATACTCCTGAGTCCATTCCAGGACAACCTGCTCCCTGGCATGAGGGCAGGACATGAGAAGTTGCCCCGCTGGTCCCCAGTTGAGATGGAGGCAGTTGGCTGGCACACCGATAGTCTTGGGGATGGACCTGACATCAGCATCTCACCAGAGGAAGGAAAAGTAGTGGACTAACCTCAAACTGACCAGCTAGGAAGGAAGTGGAGCGGGACTAGGGAGTGACTGTCATTACCTAGAGTTATCTACAGCACTGATTACAGCTTAGCTGACTGGTGGACAAAGGATAAGATACAGTAAGTGAAGGAAGGAAGGGTCTGGAGGAAAAGGTCCACAGAGGGTCCAGGTATTAGATGTAGTAGGATGTTAACTTGGAGGGTCTAGGTGTTAGATATAGTGGGGTGTTAACATGGAGTGTCCAGGTGTTAGATGTTGTAGAATGTTAACATGGAGGATCCAGGTATTAGATGTTGTGGGATGTTAAAGTGGAGGATCCAGGTGTTAGATGTTGTGGATGTTAACATGGAGGGTCCAGGTGTTAGATATAGTAGGATGTTAACGTGGAGGGTCCAGGTGTTAGATGTTGTGGGGTATTAATGTGGAGGATCCAGGTGTTAGATGCTGTAGGATGTTAATGTGGAGGTTCAAGCTGTTAAACATAGTAGGGTGTTAACGTGGAGGGTCCATATATTAGATGTTGTGGAATGTTAATATGGAGGGCCCAGGTGTTAGATGTTATAGGGTGTTAACATGGAGGGTCCAGGTGTTAGACACAGTGGAGTGTTAACATGGAGGGTCCAGGTGTTAGTTGTTGTAGGATGTTAACGTGGAGGGTTCAGGAGTTACACGTTGTAGGATGTTAATGTGGAGGTTCCAGGTGTTAGGTCTTGTGGGATGTTAACAGGGAGGGTCCAGGTATTAGATGTTGTAGGATGTTACTGTGGAGGGTCCAAGTGTTAGACTTAGTGGGGTGTTAACGTTGAGGGTCAAGGTGTTAGATGTTGTAGGATGTTAACATTGAGGGTCCAGTATTAGACACAGTAGGATGTTAACATGACCAAGTGCACATCTTTGGTCTGTGTTGCCTGGGAACAGAGTGGGATCCACTGTAGGGTAGGAGAAGAGGAAAGAGGGAGTGTAGGCCCTTCAGAGCTTCTGTATGAAGCTTTCTTGGCTCTGCCCTAAGTTGGGATGATGAGGCTGACACCCCCCGCCATAGGGAAATTACATGCTGTGCATCCAAATGTAGGGGCTTTACGTATTAGGAGCCCAGGTAGGGAACTGCAGCTACCCATCACTGTCTGCAGTCTCAGCCGAGATCACCCCTGGGCAGAACCTGCTGTGCTCAGCCCTCAGACTAAAAATAGGAGTCAGGTGACAAGAAGGAGAGCCGAGGAGGCAAGGGTCGCCATGATTGAGGAAACGAAAACACATGGGAACTAGGAAAGAGTGAAGCAGCAGAAAAGAAAAACAGAAGAGCTGAGGTAAGAATGAATACTCAGGAGAGCTGAGGAATTCATGCGGTGAGAGGGCAGTGTGTTACCTCAGTAATTGCTTTTTGCTATAGAGGGTTTTAAAAGAACATGCAGAAGGAGAAAGCAAAGACAAGATGATAAAGCCGCAGGGTGACATGAAGAGGGAAACGCCAGAGCCAAGGAAATGATTGAGGGGCAAAATGATGCCATTACCATGTACATTAGAAACAGGAAGAAGAGGGCAGATGTGGGAACGTGAAATACTGACTGAGAAGAAAGGTTTGACATAATCAGTGGATATAAAAGGAAAAGATAGTGAGTTAAACATCAAAAGATAGTAGGATGGAACTCAAAGATGACACATGGAGCAAACGGGAAATTTCTATATCTGAAGTGGGAAATAGAAGAAATGGAACAGAAAAAAGTAAAAGAAATTGTAAAAAAAAAAAAATCCTGAAATAACTTATTCTGCAGATCAAAAAATATATACTTTGTTCTAGGAAAATTGGACACAGAAACTTTAATACCAACACATATACTCTCTGGGTAGGCTTTGAAGCCAAAGCATTTATTCTTCAGGATTCCTTACACACAAACAAATCACCTACAGGTAGGAAAGTCAGGCTTCCCTCAGAATCAAAAGCCAAGAGACACAGGGAAAGTGTAGAAAAATTAAGAAGAGGAGTTATATACAAATTTCACATTTTTAGCTTTAAATTTGAATATTAAAAAACCAAAAAGAAACATGAACTTTTGTTGCTACCATTCAGAAATAACTACTATTAATGTGTTGCCACATTTCCCACCACTTTTTTTCATAGGGATATGTGTGTGTGTGTGTGTGTGTGTGTGTGAGAGAGAGAGAGAGAGAGAGACATTGGTTACCATTTACAAAGTTACAAGATTGCAGATATGTTAAAAATCTCCCAAAACACACATCTAAACTCTTAAATTTAGTGTGTGTATCATTCCAATCTTTAATTTTATACTTTTATATGAAATGTACCCATAAAAACCGTACAAAATTTGTGTGTTTTCTTTATTATATGTAAATTGTATTATGTTCTACACATAATTTTGCAACTTTATTGTTTAACAAAAATTTTTATCTTTGTCTCTATTAGTACCTATCAATATTAGTTATTTTAACTTACATATGTTATTGCATTGTATGTAGGTATTTATATTGTTTCTAATTTTGTTAGTTTTTCCAAGAAAGCTCTAATGGGCATGCTTACCTATCTCCCTGTACACAAATATAAACAGCCCTTGAAGGTGAATATTAGATGTGGAATTTCTCAGTTGCCACATTTGTGATTTTTTTCACTTTGTCCCAAGTATGTTGTGGCACCCAGACAAATTGTTGTTGAGGTCTAAGGATGAAAGAATATTTTCAAACATGTGAGATCTCCAGACATATAGTTCTTAGAGAAGCATTCATTTCAACCAGACTTTCAAACTTATTTGCATAAATGTTTACAAAGTATTCTCTTATAATTCATTTTCTTTTCTTTTTTTTTTGAGACAGAGTTTCCCTGTGTTGACCTCAGTAGAGGGCTATGGCTTCACAGCTCACAGCAACCTCAAACTCTTGGGCTTAAGCCATTCTTTTGCCTCAGCCTCCCGAGTAGCTGGGACTGCAGGCACCCAAACAACACCCATCTGTTCTTTTTGTTGTTGTTGTTGTTGGAGTTCTCATTGTTGTTCAGCAGGCCCGGGCCAGGTTCGAATCCACCAGCCCCAGTGTATGTGACCTGTGCTCTGTCCACTGAGCTATGGGTGCTGAGCCAATTCACTTCATTTTCATTTGTCATTTTATAGAGGATAAAAAGCATGTGATCATTTTAATAGATGCCAAACAGTCACTTGATAAAATTCAGTCCTGCAGTAAAAGTAGTAACTTTTACCAAAACAGGAATGGATGTATATTTTCTTAACACTTATAAAAGCATAAATTATACATCATTATTATAATGAATATACTTATACATTCTTAACTTTTACAAAAACATAAATTATACATTACATATTTCCTCATTAAAATCACAAACAAATGCCATCTAACATTCTTATTATTTAGCATTTTCCTATTTTGGCAAATGTACTTAGACCAAAGAAATATGTCAAGAAAAGAGAAGGGAAGATATTATATGTCAAGAAAACTTGAAAGAACAAAAAAACAAAAAACAAAAAACAAAAATGTTTATAAAAGAATATGAGAAGGTGGCTGGATACATAATTAAGTTAAAGATATAAATAATAGAAGATATGAAGGAAAAAGATATCCCATTTACAATAATGACCAAATAATAAAAATATGTAAGAAAATTTAACAATATTACATAAAATACAAAAGGCCTTTGTCAAATTTAAAATCTACCAAAGGACGTGAAAGTCTGTTCACTTGTACCTTATTCTTAGATAGGAAGATTATAAAATATAGATGTTAACTTTCCTGAAATTAATCTCTAGGTACCTACCAATTAGAAATCAAGGTTCCCCGTATCCCTTTTGGAATTTGACAGATCAACAATCAAATTCATCTGGAAAAGTAAACTCATAAGAATAGCCAGAATATTACAGGGAAAGGAAAGTGAAAACCTGTGAAGATATGAAACAAATGATGAATCTATGGTAACCCAAACAGCTTAGAGCCAAAAAAGAATAGATCAGTTAAGTATCCCATGTACTCAATACTAATATAAACCAATATATAAACAACTACATGCCCACAAGACAGAAACACACCGGTATATTCTAGTGAAAGGAGGAGAGAGGAGAGAAGGGGGAGGAGGAGGCGGAGGCTGATTGGTGGAGCTCACCTAACCTGCACAATGTGAGGGTGTTCAGCGCACCCCCGGGGTGAAGGGCTCAACTAAAGTTGACCTTTACCTTAGAAATGAGAAGCATATAACCTAATCATTTGTATTCTTACACTAATCTGAAATTTAAAAATAGAACTACCCTTGTCTATAAAGCTGGTAACCCCAGAGGGTGAAAGGAATATGAACACCAGCTGCCAGGCATTGGTTGTCTAACACTAAGAATGGAATAATTTACTGGGTTTCCTTCTAGAAATTTCAGAGTTTCGACCCTTGCATTTAGGCCTATAAGCCATTTCAAGCTTATTTTTGTTTATAATGTGAACTAAAGGTAGAGGTTCTATTTTGCATATCTGTTCTCTTACTGTATTTTGAAAAGATCATTCTCAGTCTCATTGAATTTCCCTGGCATGTTTTTTGAAAAGTAATAAACTATATATTTGTATGTGCCTAAAAAAAGAACATACCAGTTTAGAAGAATAATAAGCATTCTCAAGAACTCAAATTCATATAAACATTTGTTATTAAAAAATGAAGCATTTTGAATTTGTATTTTCAAAGATATGATAAATGGCCAAACTACTTAACTGGCAGAAAAAATCCTTTAAAAATGGAGAACTGAACAAAGAATATGACAGGAATTTTATGACAGGATGATCTCATTCATAATCAAAGGAATGCCAAAGAAAATGAAATATTACTTCGTGCACGTCCAATAGCATCGTGTCCATTGTTTTCTAATTCTCAGTGCCAGCCGGGGTAAACAGGAGCAGGCACTCGGATGCCCCTGGCAGGCGTGCTAATCGGTGCTTTCTTTTCCTGAGGAAAAATGAGGCAGTATTTCTCAAAAGAAAAAACTCTTTAGTAACCCCACTGCTGGACACTTATCTACTTGATAAACTTGCAAAATATAACAATTTGTGTGTGCAAAGACATTTATTGAATCATTTTTATAAAATTCTTGGAAAAAGTTAAATAAATGTCCATTGATGAAAGTCAGGTTAAATAATTAAAGTCCATTCATGCAGTGAAACCTGAGAATGATTTCCGGGAAGGGGGAGGATCTATAACTGCACACGTGGAAAGAGCTCTTAGGTGTTTGGTGGAACAAAGGTGAGAAAGATCACATCTAGCACATCCCTGTGTATAAACAAAGAGTAAGAGGCTTAGACACAGTATAGGGAGTGAAAAAGGTATAGAGACCAGTTTCCGCTGATGTGTGCAGAGAAGAGTTTCCTGGTGGACACACAAGCACAGACTTCGGGGCTGGGAAGGGAGAGGAAATGATTTTCTTCCCATCCGATGCCTGTTGTTTTGTTTGCATTTTTAGCTTTGTGCGTGTGGAAGGGTTATACAAATCACCCCATTTATGCAGGACCCCAGCTGCACCTGCCCTGTCACCAGCCTCTTCACTACTTCCTAGCATCGGAGTTCTGGCCACTTTTGTGACAAGGCTCTGACTATCTTCTATTAGGAAGGACAACTTTACCACATCCACAGCATTTTCTTTAGTCCCGACTTCACACTAGGGAGTGAAAGCTGCCCGGGAGAGAGATGATCTGGCCCTCAACTCCACTGCTAATAATAGTAGAACAGTCAGTGCTGTCTAATGAGAGCTGACCAAGTGCTGACCCGGGGGTAGGGGGACATTTGATAGAGGAATAAAGGCTCTAAATATGCTAAGTGCTTCTTGCCCTCACGTGGGCCTCTGAGACTGGTACTAGTTTCAAAACTCTCAGCCAGAGAGTAAGCTGAGGATTCCAGAGATGTGGTAAGAGGCAGGCTGGTGATTCAAACACTGCTGAGCCTAACTCCTGCAGCAGAGCTCTGGACAGCTCCTACTACCTCTGTGAGACTTCCTGGCTGAAGCAAATCCTGCCGTGTCACAACTGCTCTTTTGTGATAGAAATATGTGTTTCAGATTCCATATGAAACCACTGGCTCAAATGGATTTGGGGAATGGAACTCCTTTGTGAGCTGAGAGCCATCTGAACTCCGTTGTTCCTGCCACTAATACATGCACTGTGGGAGTTCCTAAATATTTCTCTGCCCCTTGAATTTTTCTCCCAAATAATTTCTGATTGCTCAGTTTACAGTAATTAGGGCTATTTTTCCTATACTGGAGGTGTATTTTGGTATTCCTCGTTCTGTTGCAGTTCGGTTGATAAGGTCTGACATGATGACTCTTCCAGCAAAACACAGTTTCAGAGAGTCGCTACTTCTCCCACAGTGGCTGTGTCGCTCAGAAAGCAAAGGTGACATCCTCGGCTGGAAGAGGACGCCAATGATGGGATGGATGTCAGTCGGCATATTCACCAGGCTTCGAATAGTAACTCAAAGTAAATATTCCAGGGGTTACAAATTTTTGCCTTTCTGTCTCTTTCCCTCTACCCCATCCTCCCTCTTATACTTTTACTCTTTCTAATAACTCTTCCTGGGCTTTCCTAAAATGCAACAGTCTTGCCAAGATCAGTTGCAGTCCTCTGGACAGTGAGAGTCAGCAGTCTGGGCTGACTGCTCTCACTGGGCGTACGCGAGCCGTGTCCGGACAGTGTCAGTGATGATGACTGTTCTCACTGGGGTCTGTGAGGCATGTCGGGGCAGTGGCAGTGATATGACTGCTTTCACTGGGGTCTGTGAGCCTTGTCTGGTAGTGGCAGTGATGATGACTATTCTTACTGGGGTCTCTGAGCCATGTGGGCAGTGGCAGTGATGATGACTGCTCTCACTGGGGTCTGTGATCTGTGTCTGGGCAGTGGCTCTGATAATGACGGCTCTCACTGGGGTCTGTGAGCTGTGTCTGGGCAGTGGCAGTGATGATGACTGCTCTCACTGGGGTCTGTGAGCCATTTCTGGGCAGTGACAGTGATGATGACTGCTCTCACTGGGGTCTGTGACCTGTCTCTGGGTAGTGGCAGTGATGATGACTGCCCTCACTGGGGTCTGTGAGCCATGTCCGGGCAGTGGTAATGAAGATGACTGCTCTCACTGGGGTCTGTGAGCCGTGTCTGGGCAGTGGTAATGAAGATGACTGCTCTCACTGGGGTCTGTGAGCCATGTCCGGGCAGTGGCAGTGATGATGACTGCTCTCACTGGGGTCTGTGAGCTGTGTCTGGCAGTGACAGTGATGATGACTGCTCTCACTGGGGTCTGTGAGCTGTGTCTGGGCAGTAGTAGTGATGGTGACTGTTCTCACTGGGCTCTGTGAGTTGTGTCTGGTCAGTGGTATTGATGATGACTGCTCTCCCTGGGCTCTGTGAGCTGTGTCTGGCAGTGGTAGTAATGATGACTGTTCTCACTGGGGTCTGCGAGCTGTGCATGTGCAGGTGCTTCACATTCACTGCCATGTATTTCTTCACCTAGAAGAAAGGCCGAGAAGCTGAGGTCTGTACTTCTGCTACCAGTGATGCTTACATGCCATTTACTGAGTGCTGCAGTGTGTTTCCAGTTATTTTGTTTTAAAGATGAATAAAGGCTGTGACATTTCTCCCCCAAATTTGCACAGTAGTAATTAGCTTCAAGCCTAGACCTTTCTGACCACAGACCTCTTCTCTTGCTGTGGACTGCTCTAGAATTTTAAAGGGACCACCTGAGACAGACAGATGAGGTGGGTAATACCCACAAGGTGTTAGTCCCTTCTCTTTTTCCACTCCACACTGCCAGTGGTCCTCACTGGTGTTACCGGAGTTCTTCCTTCAGTAGATCTTTGGTCTCAGGAATTTAAAGAATGAACTCAAAGACCACAGCAGTGTGGTTAAGATGGGATTTATTAGACAGAAAGGAATACAGAAGGAGTAAAAAGCACCAGAGCTTCTGGCAGAGGGAAGGACCCAAGTCCCAAGTCTCCATGTGGGTCCTTTGTCTAGGGCATAAGGCCTTGGGAATTACATTCGTCCAGGACTTGGTAGATGGATACACTTTTCCAGTGAGTGTTATTGACAAATGAATGAATGCAGTCCCTTCAGTTCAGGGCAAAAGGTCAGGGTGTTCCCTTCATGAAATTGCTCAAGCCTAGGAAAACTGGGGTCCCTTGATCAGCCCTGAACGGGGGAGCCCTGTATCACTGACTTCTGGGGGCTTTTGAGGGGCTCATCTTCCTCTAAGCCATGAGGCAGAGATATTTTTTTTTCTATATCCCCCTATTTTTTGACTGGAAGGAAAAATTTCAATGCCTTTGTGGCCAAAAAGAGGAAACACAGGGAAGGCTTTTAGAAGGAGGAAGAAAGAACTGCCTCCCAGGAGTTTTCCCTGGACACTGTTTGGCCTGTAACATCTTCCTGAGATACACATTCTCTTGAGAGAGGATGTTGAGGACCCAAGTCCTGAGATCAGAGTAAAACAACACACCAACGTATTAATCTTCATGGGTGAATGAAGATTAACTTGTCCCGTTTGGGCAAGAACAGCAATGTGCCTCTAGACAAGCCTTGCCCACCCAGCCCCTGGGGGAATGTAATCCAACTACGTTATTTAAGAACCATATGACTCTAACTGAGGCACTTTACCTTTTTTAGTCTCAGTTTTTAAGGTTTATATCATGGGAATAACAATAATTATAGCATAGAAGATATGGTGGGCATTAAATAGTAAAGTACACAGGGTTTCTTCAGGCAAAACTATTTGCCAGATTAATTCTGGGAGAAATGTTGATTTACTTAAATAAGTTTCCCAACAGATGCGAAAGAAACGTGTGTATCTAGGTGAAGACAAAGTACCAGATGACAAAACTTATCTTGGTATTGAGATCTGAGAGTTTTACTTTTGTTATAATTTTTCTTATGCGTTTTAGTAATGTACTTATATCATTAAGCACTAAAATTGACTCACATAATGTAATAGAAGACTTGTTTAAAGAAAAAAATGAAAGCGATGTTGCAGGAAGAATTCAGATAAAATAGCTTGAGTATTGAAGAGTTTCATGAACTAGATTAAGGTATGTGATCGGAAAACACATTACTTTGTGAATAGAAAAGGTGTCTAAGGCAGTGCCTATAGCACTAGGATTAACCCAGCCACCAGGACCAGAGTCTGGATGTTTTACAATTTTGAGACTTAGATTCTTCTCTGTCTGAAGTGGTTATTGCGGGTTTTATCCATGGGGGTGAACTCTGGATGGATGTTTGAAGTATTATAGGATCTATGAGAAAAGGTCAAATTATAAATAAAAGGTAACAATCAGAAATAATCTAAAGCTATCAAGGAGTTCAGGAAGCCTTTCTACTATTCAAATGTCAATTCAAAAATGGAGCAATATAGCTTGACAAATAAGTTTAAGGAATGTCCTGGTTTCCACTCATTTTTCATCTTATCTTCCCTGTAATGGATATCCTGGTAATGACAGAAGCAGGAGTATCATAAATTTCTTACTCTTCAGCCACCAAGAGTCACTTCACTATATAAGCAAATATGAATTGTCATACAGTTTCCCTTTCCAAAAATATCCAGAGAGAGTAATGTATTTTACAAAGTGAATTTTCAGTCTGAAAAAGAAGCAGTGCTAAATTGCCCTCCCAAAGGCTTTATCAAAGCATACTCCCAAAGTGTAAGCCAGCAGTATTAGATATTATATTAGATATTAATATTCTCCTCATAATACACAGAACCCAAAAGATGTACAGCAAAAATCCATAGTGTACAAACTAAAACTTCTGTACAGCAAAAGATACCATGGTGAAAGTTGAAAAGAGTGGTAATGGAGAAGATTTTTAAAATATAAAGACAAGGCTAAGAACCATGATGTATAATGATTTCCAACAAAGTAATATAAAAAAGACGAAAGGTCTAATAGAAGATGTGCAAAAGCTATGAGGGGCCAACTGCAGAGGGAGAAATGACAGACAGCAGATAAGAGTTTGTAAAGACCCGTGCCCCGTCTGGAAGCAGGAAGATGCACATTCAAACCACAGGATTGGGGACCCTTAGACTGGAAAAATCGTAAGGTTATATAATTCCTTCTAATCTGAATTATTTTACTTGTCTATACCACACTTTTAATTTCTACAGGTCTATAGTGCGTTTTGGTAGCTGCTGAGAAGAATTCTCCTTCATTGTTTTTTCGTCACTGTTGTTTGCTTGTGTGAGCCTCAGGGAGAGGAACCACATCCTCTGCGTCCTTGGGGATGGGACCTCAGTGCCTGATACTCCTGTGTTAAGGTGCCACGGGCCCCATTCAGCAGAAGGTTTGGCCTTGTTTCCATTGTGTTTGTGACCTCCGAGTCGAGAGACGACTCCTTCACTGCTCTGGGTAAGGAATCCCACACGCAGAGCGTTGAGTGAGTTTAGTGTCTTTGCTGCAGGACCCAGGGCCTGACGTGGCTGCGTGATGAGGCCCCGTGTCCCAGAGCACAAGCTGTGACTTCCTCGTCCCCTCCTCTCTCCTGCTTTTCCACATGCCCAGTCACTTCACCCTGCTTCCCTCCCGTCCTTTGGGTAATGACTTTCCCTGGTTTACCCTGTCCTCCTGGGAGGGTCAGCCAGGCCACAATCCAGCAGCTCCTGTTAGCAGCGCTTCTCAACCTGTGGGTCACGATCCCTTTGTAACACTGAAAATACACAGCAGCATTAGGAAGGTTGAGAACCACTGTGGGGGTACAGCCCCACTGGGGCACCTTTCTTGTTCCTGTTCCCTCTCCCTGAAATTTCAGCATGTACATTTTTCTGCATCTTATTGCATATACGCTGGAAATTTGGAGATGTTTGTGATTGACTGACCAAAATATTCTTATGCACAGGCATCCAGGGCGGTAGCACAGAGTGGGATCGAGAGAGACTGGAGTGGAAACTTAGCTCAGGTACTAACTGCATGTCCTTGGGCAATTTTCTTTGCAAGTCTGCATCCTCCCTTTCTTTACCTGTAAAATCAGACTGACAGAGCTTTCCCTATGAACTTGTGGAAAGTAGATGCGTTGACATATACAAAGTGTTTAGCACAATGTAGGGGCATGAGAGTCGGGGCACCAGCAGCCACCCATGACCTGACCGCTCAGCATGGGCTGCATGGTGGACTTGACCTGACTATCTCCAGTGCCCCCCTATAGCACTTAAAATACTCATTCTCCTCAAGGAAAAAAAAGAAACTCATAGTTGAGATAGGAAAGAGAAAAATTATACCAACACATAACTGTTGCTATTCAGTAAAATTACGTAGCAGCTACCTGAAAAGGTGTTGGTGAAGGGCATCCCTTTTCTTGTAGTAACAGGGAAACTATAAATCAGATCCTAGATCAGGAGAAGAAAACATTACAGCCTTAGAAAATCATTATCAAGCATCACTGTCCCCTATCCATTTGGTGACATTTTGTGGCTCTCTATTAGTGATTAATTTGGAGAAGATCCTTGGGATTTAAATGCTTCTTTTCATGCCTGCTACTGTGTGAAGTCTTCTTGGTGCACTAAAATGTTTCAGGCTTTGTCAACCCAGGGGAGAATACACTATCAAAATTGGTAGAAAGTTATTTAATCTTTCTGATTTAAATTCTTGCCCCTAGCTACTTTTCATTGTTAAAAAATGTCCAAAACCAGAGGATTAGAATGTGACAGAGATTTTGGGAAGTGTTGCTGGGTGGCTGTCTTTTACTAACGGTTCCTATGACCCACTTTTCTTGATTGTTAATCTGTATACACTTTTATTATGCATCTCAGTCTATTGAGGCTTCTGTAACAAAATACTGTAAACTGGTAGCTTACAAATGAAAGAAAGTTATTGTATTTTGGCGCATAAAATGCCTTCCAGTATCCAGTGTGTGCCCATGTTTGGGGCTAAACTTTCAGGGAAAAAAAAAATCTTTGGTTTTAATTTTGTAATTCAGTTTTGTTTTGTTTTTTACATTTAGGTACTTGTTTTTTGTATTATAAAGGAATTTGAGCATTTACCTTTTATCACATTATGGTACAAGAAATTTTATGTAAGAAATAATTACAAAACATAAGAACAAGGTACAAGGTATAAGAAAGTTTATGTACTGGCATGGCAACCGTAGCACAGTGGTTATGGCACCAGCCACATACACTGAGGGTGGCAGGTTCGAATCTGCCATAGGCCAGCTAAACAACTGCAACGACAACACCAAAAAGAAATAGCTGGGTTGTGGTGGGTTCCTGTAGTTCCAGATACTTGGGAGGCTGAGGCAAGAGAATCACTTAAGCCCAAGAGTTTGAGGTTGCTGTGAGCTGTGATGCCACTGCACTCTACTGAGGGCAACATAGTGAGACTCTGTCTCACCAAAAAAAAAAAAAGGAAAGTTACCGGTAATAAATAGTACTAACCATGTATGATGCACATCCTTATTTTCCCCTCACAAAATTGGACAAAAAAGTATACATTATACACTGCAAAATATGGTAATTCTCACAGTCCCAGAAGCTGGAAGTCCAAGGTCAAGGCACATTCGTTGTCTGGTGAGAACCCACTTCCTGATCCAAGGAAGAAGATGTCTTCCTACATCCTTACGTGGTAGAGAGGCCTAGTTGGCTCTCAGTGGTCTTCTTTGTAGAGGCATTAATGCTGGTGATGGAGGCTCCTGCCTCATGGTCTCATTACCTCGTTATATGTGTATGCCATCACCTTCGGGGTTGGGATTTCAACGTATGAATTTGGGGGAGACACAAGCATTCAGACCATAGTATCATGTTGTCACAAAATGTTTATCTGTGATTCCAGAGATGTTTCAAAAAGCTATCTGCAATTTTATTCTTGAAGTCATTCTTATCTAACTCATTTACTTCAACATTTTTGCAGTTTTAATTAAGCCAGGTACCCAAGGAAGTCAACGTACAGGAAAAGTGAATGTTTAGTCATAGTTAGTTTAGAATTTCTTATGATTCACAAACACCTCAACGGCATATAATAACAGGAATATGAGAAAAAGGGCGTGTAAAAACCATCCATGGTTATTTGAAAGGAAACTAAGTAATGGCCAGAATGGAATATTTTATGGTTATTAAAATGACAGATAGTGTTAACCATGTCAGAATATGGGGCTGGGTTTTGAAATAGCATCAAGTAGAAACAGCAGAGACTGAAAATTATATGCCAATTAGAATGAAGTAAAACATCAGCATGTGTGGCAACAATAATCGGAGCAGTAATGACAGGAACATCAACAGGCAGAGATTGACATTTTGGAGAGGTTTGCTTCTATAAAGACATTAAAGCCCACGGTGAAGTTATCAGGAAATAAATAAAATGGTCCCAGAGGGGAGCAAGGACTCTGGCATCAAGGAGACCTGGGTTCAGATCCCAGCTCCCCTCCTGTTCACGTGACTTTGGTTGGGACACTGATGTTCCCTTATCATCAAAATGGGGATGAGAGACCATTCCACAGGGCTGTTGAAGCGCTAACTGAGATGGTGGAAGTAAAATGTCTGTTTGTTACCATAACATAATTAGGACACGTCATTATGTAAACACGATTTCCATGCTGTGCCATGCGGTAGGGTGGCTCCAAGTAACGGGACTATGGGGAGACTGGGGTGGAGGCAGAATTTGAGAGGTCTCCACTCTATTTCCAAGACAAATCCCCCCACCCCTATCATCGTATCCATTGCTATTGTGAGGCGTAGAACAGTGAGTAAATGTTTGTGGACTAATGACCTTGCAATACCTGCCTGTATTTGTCTCTCTGTGATGACGCTAAATCCTCTGTCACCAAAGTGAGTTATGTCGTGACGATCCACATCCCCTTAGTCCTTCATTTGTGAGCAACAATAAGAATAAATGAAGTTGTCTTTAAATAGATGAAAAGCAAAAAAAAAGGAAAGAAAAAAGACCAAACAAGAAATTGGTGAATTGTGTGAGATCTGAGATCTGCCCTAGAAACTCTTATTTTCTGTAGCTTTGATTCACTACAAAAGATGCAGCTTCACTGGGTTCAGTCACCACCTGCTCTGACTTCCTCCCGGAAGGCCGGCATAGCCAAGCTTGCTCCCCTCTGTTAAGCGGTTTTCTCCCCAGCTTCCTCTAAGTTTCACAACAGACAATTGGGTGTAAACCCAAGACGCTCTTAAATTTTGTTAACACTGATCATCTCTCTTTCCTTAATTTGGGTCTCTTTCCTCATGGCTGTGTTTGTAAGCTAAGAAGGTTAGGTTTCAAGATGGGCATTGTGCCTCCTGAGAATCCTCTCCAGATCTCAGGATAGAAGTCAGAGGCGCCTTTCTACCCTTTGTGGGACCCAAAAGACCTTTTTCATGGCACAAATCACAGCATCTTCTGTCTACCAGCCTGGCTTCCCCCCAGCCTGGGAGTTCCTTGAGGGTGAGAGCCGCACCTTTTCATCTTTCATCCTCGGTGCCAGCAGAGTGCCAAAAGAAGGATCAGGACCAGGACGTGCACAAAATACCAATTAGTGCTGAGTTATGTGTGATTTTTCTTCAAATCCTGATAGAACTTAAGCGTAGGGAGAGAAATGTGATGACTCTGGGTTTAAACTCTTGCCTTGCTATTGACTAGTGAAGCAATTCTTGCTAAATCGTTTTACATTGTTGCCATAATGTTCTCCTCTGAGATTACAAGATGGATATAGGGAGAGGAAGAAAAGCCAGGAGGCTAATTATCAGAAATAATTAAAGGACTTAGCAACACACAGATAATCTAAATGGGTTGCCAAGAGCTGGACCAGGTTCTCTAAAAGAGGTCAGGCGAACTCTCATAGTTCCTAAGCAACCTGGTAAAAATGTGTCAAAACACCATAAAAATGCCCAGAATAGGAATATAATGTGTCAGGAGGAGGGTTTGATTTTCCTGACATGTTGGGAATCCTTTTCCATTATCTGTTGTTCAGAATAAGAATGTTGAGTGCCGTTCTCTCCTTCACTGGCCCCAGGGCCTCAGCACACACCTGAAATACCAGCTCGGTCCCTTGGATCCTGCCTCCCCTCTCCACTGATCTGCCCACGACTTTTGCTTACCACGGTCCCATGCACCCATGGCCCTCGGAGGCTTCCCACTCTCATTGCTCTAGCTCAAGGAAAGCCCCAGGGAGTTTAAACTCGGTGGATCTCCACAGCTGGAAGTCAGGGATTCCCTGAGCCAGGCCTTCCCTCGCTCACAGCTGGAACTCGGGGATTCCCTGAGCCAGGCCTTCCCTCACTCACAGCTGGAACTTGGGGATTCCCTGAGCTAGGCCTTCCCTCATTCTGGAACTCGGGGATTCCATGAGCCAGGCCTTCCCTCACTCACAGCTTGTGTACCCAGGTCCTATTGATTTTCTCTTTCTTCAACAACTCCCTTCATTTCCTCTCCATTCTTCACTACCCTAGTCCTGGCCCTCTGGATGCTCCCTGGACCCTACCTTACCTTCTGTTCTCATCTTCCAGTCCCAGACCCACCTGCCCCTCACCTCTCTACCACTCTTCACTTCCAAAGTGACTTGTCTGAAATTGTTGGACCCAAAACGGGTTCCAGCCACGATAGTCGCCCCCAAGGAACAGTCACCAGACTCGGGTTGATGCAAAAGCAAGAGGCGAGTTTATTGCTGACGCGTCAGGGTCCCTCAGCC
>CAUYQV010024841.1:0-14898 GCA_963574575.1 Galagoides demidoff | reverse complement strand
ACACTATTTTATTCTTTTTAAGATTTATATTCTATATTATTGTCTTTTACATCAATTTTCTGCTTCTACTATAAAATCAGCACTTTGGTTTAGTTTTTCTGGAATCTTCTCTATCATACCTGCTGGTGTTACTTGATTGACTCTTCCAGGCAAAAATAAATGACCCAGCTGATGTTTTCTCTAAGTCATTGTGGTTTCCCCGTCATGTGCAGATTATTCCTGTGTGAGGAGCACCTACCCCACAGCTGCTAACCTCGGTATAAATACCAAACAGTTCCCTAAGTTTCTTTGGCAGAAAACCTCTATATCTTTTTGATTAGGGTATACAAAACTGGCTGTTCTGCTTTAAAATTTAGGAAGGTAGAGTGGTTGAATTGTGCAGCTGTTTCATAGGTAAACATCTGATCACTCCATCTTTTTTAACCCCACCTGCCTGGCCTATTTCCTGCACTGGGGTGGGGGATCTAGGTTCAAAGCATCTTTACTTCAGATATATTTATATATATCCTAGGAAGTGGCTTACTTCCTCTCATTTTCATCCATCAGGTTATATATTCCATTTTCTAGAAATTATTGAGTTTTCATCTAGTGATAACCATATCATATACTTCCTGTTATATGGTTTAATTCCTTTTTGTGGTTTTCAATGAATGACAATAGGATTTTAGAAGGGAGAGGTTTCTCCCTTCTTATACTTAAATAAAGTATATAACTTATATACTTTAAACTTAAATATACTTATATACTTATAACTTAAATAAAAAATCTTTAAACTAACCTTTATATTTATATTATGAATTAAAATAATGTCAACATGCATAAATCTATTTATATAACATACTCTATTATAGAAAAACAAACTTTCTTTTTTTTTAATATTTTATTTTTTTTATTAATTGATTTCTGTGTACATTGATGCAAACATGGGGTACATTGTACTGTTTCATATACAATTTGAAACACCTTCATCAAGCTGGTTAACATAACTTTCATGTCATTTGGTTAATCATTGTATCAACTCATTTATATTCTAGTTATAGAAAAGTTCACTTGTACCCTTGTTAGACAGATATATAGGTAATCTTTCCCATCACCCACATGTTGCAGCCTCGCCAAAAAAAAAAAAAAAAAAAAACACTAATTTATTTTATGGATTCAATATTTACTTGGTGTTCACCAAATTATTACAGTAGTTACATTTTATTTTCCTGAGCATAGTTATCTGTTTCAAGTCAAAGTCCACGTCTTATACTTGTCTAAAATTCTCATAGCATAGAACAGTTCTGAAACACAGCAGACATCAAAAATGTACCAGTTGGGGAAAAAAATGAGAATTAAAGCAAAATTTCAGACTGAGGTGAAACAGAATAGTATATACAAGGATCATTTCTTATGGCTTCCTAATTGTCAAATTATTAATATTGAGAATGTTCTTAGCTTTCTAGTTGCTTTATGTTTATTTTACTCTTAACCAACATGAGGCAATCTTCCCATACAGAAAAATAATGTGATTAAGTGAAATTTAAACAAGAGGTTGAATTTATTTTAAAAATTGCTATTTTCTCTTACATTATAAGTGTTAATACCTTAATTGTGTCATCTACCCATCCCCTTGGGATCAATTCCATCAGGTTAGGAGGCTTGAATGAAGTGTAGTAAGGTCAAAGAAAATCCAAAAGCAGATTTAAAAGGAAAAACGCAGTCGAACCTGAATTATCTAGTGGACCTCAACCCAGTTATAACATAGGCTAAATCTAGTTGCTTTGCCCTTCCATCACTAGGCATTGGCACTAGCCTGCTAGTATTGATTGCCAACACTCCACAACGCAGATCAAGGAGAGAAATCAGTCTTTGGGATTGGAGTAGATCTGTGACTATTGAGAGTAATCCAAATTAATGGAGCCCAGAACATTAACTTCTAAACACGGGTTAGACTTCTGTCCTCAAACCGAGTGAAACCCAATATCGCATCCGTTAAGCACTACCAAATTATTTATTATCTCTTGGGATGAATCTTCTCAGAGTTGACTGTGTCTCTGATTAGATTTATTCTTTCTGTCCTCCAAGGGGTTTGTTTTATGTGTTTTGTTTATTTGTTTTTGCTTTCATTTTTTTAATATAAATGATACATTGTTAAGTTCTTATTTTAAAACATGGTAGTCACATGAATTGGGGATTCTAGGTGCTGAGCTAACTTGCCCTACAGGAGAGAAATTTAGGAGGAAGAGCTAAAGGTCAAGATAAAGATAGGAAGGGCAGAGTGGTGGGCAAGGCATGGGACACTCCCGCCTGCTACCACAGTGACTCTGCCCAAATACACAGTTGAGTGCACTGAAACTCATATCTGGTCCAAGTGGATTGCTCATGCGAACCATTAAAGAGGCTAAGAGTCATGTCTAAGTTGGCCTAAGATAAAACAAAGAGCACAACAGATACAGCATCGCTGACAAAAGCTGAGACCTCCAAACAGTAACCCCCAAAGAAGAAAGTGCAGTATGATTTTCCAATATACATAATTTACACTCAGTTTAGGGGGCTGCACAGAAGCCACCCGTCTAATACTTACTAATCGCTCCCCCATCTTCTTTGAGAAAAAGCAAGACCAACTCTCAAGGTAAACAGAATGTAAAATTCAATGACTTTGTAGGAAATTAGTATAAAATAATAGGGGCTGCATGAGAGGAGAGACTCAGGTCTGAGTCATTGAGATTATTTTTATGGTTTCATTGAAATGTATGCAAATTACAAAATATGAATTATAATCCTATTTCTTTCATTAAGGTTTCTGTCTTGAACCAAGTCATTTCACAATTTTATTCAGATTGTCTGATTGATAACATGATTGATGGTATTTGCAGCATGACAGGGCTAAAAGATCTTTAAGACCGTTATCTCTCTCAGATTGATGATTTTTTGCCTACATAACTAAATCATATATTTAAATATATATTTTATTCCCATTACTTTTGATGCCATTAGTAAAAAGAAGCACATACTGATTAGTACAATGAATGTCATTTAAATAGTTCAATTTTCTTAATTTTAGTGAAGGACTCTTATGGAAAATTACATCTGAGTAGGCAATGTAAGATAAAAGCATATCTTCTAAGAATGTTCCAAATGATATTACTATTCTTGGTAATGCATAATACAAAAATTTTTATCTATTTTTATTATCAATGCCTTCATTTGTCATATTTGATATAGGTTCTTAAACTATAAACAGAAACAAATAACTGCACATGATTAATAAGATTATATTTCAAATGATGCTATTATGCAATATTTTTATTTTAAAATTCAGATAATATTGTTTTTTTAGTGGAAACAAGTCTTTATTAAGTAACTTTCAATATCAAAAAATAAAACTCTTATAATTCTCTTTACAGCAAATATATAATATCAGTGCTTTATATAATAATCAGTGCTTAATTTAAAGGCCCTTTATCATAAAATATATGATTTTAAATTTACATTTAATTTGTAATCCCTATGACTTCCCTACATACACATCACAAACGAGTGTAATAAAATTAGCAAATACTAAACTATGTTGATAATTTATCATTCTTAGTTTGTGGTTTGTAGAAACAGTAATATATGTCAGTTCCTCAGCTTATTAGTTGCAGCATACATTGCAACAAAATACAAAATACATGCTTGGTTTTCAGGGCCCAGGACTGGCCGGGTCTTAGGCCTGGCTTAACTAGGTTCCAGATGTGGACACTAAACTTACTCAGGAACAATTTCTCTTAGGTGCCTGAGGGTTATCTACTTTAGCAAGAGAGAGAGAGATAGTCTTTGAGAGAGTAAAGCAGTCTTCTTAGAAAAATCTTAGTCTTTAGCAGAGCTTAGTGATCTTCAGCAGAGAGACACCATGCTGGTGTTCTGCAGGCAGCAGAGGAGACAGAGTCCGAGTAAGCGTGTCCATGATAGAATGCGCATGCTCCCCAACTGCCTTCTCCCAGCCTAACGTAAGGCTGATCTCCTGCCTCTCAACGCCATAGGTGTAGAGACTGCCAACTCACCACTGCTCTCATCTCCTGAGCTCTCATGCTTGTTAGGAGAGCCAAATCCCTCTCCATGCCCTTTTCACCAAGGTGCTCCATTATTGAGCTCTACAGGTATTTCTTATAACTCTCCCTCCTCCTAGCCATACGCCATATGGGCTGCTACACTTGGTGAACATTCATTCGTAGCTGTACTACGGCAGCTAGAGATTAGGTTCCAATACTGACATTTAACTATCCTACCAGCCATTAGCATTACATGATAATATGCCACCAAGGCAATTTTTTATAAATTAAAATAAAAATAAAAATCATTATTCATGAGCTTTTATATGAAATGTAACTCTTCAAGTGGAAATAAAAAATAAAATCTATTTACTATTGAGTACATACAGGATTTCGATTTTCATTATGCTGAGAAAAAAAAGTTCTTTTGTGTTGGGAAAATAGTGCTTCAAAAAATAATTAGTAGAAAAACCCACTAGTACAATGTTTTGTGCTTTCAATGCCAGCACAGATTTGGGGACATACTGAAGGTGACTTATAGACATCTGTAGGTGAAATGTACAAGTGTATTTTAAAGAAATCTTTCCTTATGATTGGAAATAGTTTTGAAATTAAGTAAACTTATTGGTGGTTGTCACAGGCAGCTGCTTTTGTGAATTATGCCAAGGGCATTGTTATCCCTTTCTCTCTCCCCCACACCTGAATTACTATTATTAAAAAATAAAAATATAATTATAATGTGGAAGACAACTATGGATTAAACATAAAATGTTTCACATTTTGACATATACTTTAAAAATTAACAGCTTGATCAGACTAGTGAATGGATGTTCACATCCTCAATTATTAGCCCATATAGGTGCCAGCCCAAACCCCTTCCTGATATGGGAAATCCCAAGTGGCCATTTCCACATTCACCAACGGAGGCAACTGGTGGGATTTCACAATTGCATTCCTGATCCATTGATTATACCAGCCTTGAGCCCTCTGGGCAAGATGAAGGTCAATGGAGAAGTTTTGTCCCAAATTATAACCAGTGATTTGGTAAACTGTCATCAGCCCTACTATTACCAATAAGTAATCACAATGCATTAAATAGTTACTTGCTATCCTGCAGAATTAGGTAGAAGTTGTTGTAAAATAAGAAACAAACAAACCTGTTTTGTCAAAACTGGCAGTGTAAAGAAGGCAGCACTGGAAGTGTCTGAATCATCTGTATTGCCAAGTACCCTCCATAAACTCTTAATGTGGTGAGGCATTGGGACCCACTGTTTTGAAATCTTAGATGTATACACTTTCTCATAGGCTCACACAACCTATGATTATCTTCACTCAGCCAAGGTGAACTTCAGCTTTAACAATTCTTAGATAAGCTATGTCTCTGGGTCTACAGGATAGTATTAATAATTCAAACCAAACTAATAGACAAGAGACCACTGAGGTTTAGTGTTACTGTAGTAACCTTTTATAAGTTTACTAACAACTTTAGTCTAATCCCAATAAAGCCTGATAATAGTCATAAAAATTCACTAGGAAGTTTACTGGGGGGGGGGGGTACCATTATACCCAGGCCTTTATGAGTCCATATAGAGATATAGTATATATATATATATATATATATATATATATATATACTATATATAGTTAAGAGTGAATTTGGATCGCCTGAGTAACAGCTATCTGGCAAACTGGACATGACGGCGTTCTCTTTTCACAGATCTTTTTGGCACAGTCCATGCAGAAGAGGTTGTAGCCACATGGAGGTTGTGGCTAGGGCAGCAATAACTTCATTCTCAAAGCAAATCACACAATCGTGCTTTCGTCTTGATTCTGGAGGTGACTAGAGGTGGAATCACCATTGGAAGAGGAGTAACTATTGGTACCATTAGAGAAAGCGGGGATGTATATTGGAAGGCCAGCATGGCTGCCTACACTAGGTGGATGGTTCCTAACTGGACGGTTAACACCAGTGGGTATTCTATGCTCTCAGGAAATGTAGGAGACAGACGAGGAGTAATGGCTGACTTCCTCTGTGCTGAGTCTTCATGTTACCTGAGGGATTACTCCCAAAGCCAGAAAGTGGGTTAACTGGTTCAAACAGAGTCCAGATATTTGAGTGGATGTTGATAAAGAGTCAAAGAAAGGAGAGTCAACTGCCAGATCTTCTGAGCATAGTAGTGTATCCCCAAACCAAGTCTCCTGTGCTAAATGGGCTTGTTGGGTTAAAGCCAGTCACATCATATTGTTGATGTTGCTTTGTAGTTTTGTTTGTTTGTTTGGTATTGTTTTTCATTTTGGCCTCATCTCGTTCTTTTTTTCTGTGTGGGAGCTAAATCTGGCAAGGTCCTAAAATAGCAAACCAGTACCTAACAAGCATGCTACTTATTTGTATGAAAATATATCATTTCAAACTACATTTACATGTACACATTCGAATCTCATGTGGCTTTCTAGTTTACCTAATGAAGAAACTCAGACACACATAAATGAGATCCAATATCATATTGCTAGTTAGTGAGAAAAGAGGAATTTAAATCCTGATTTCTGACTTAAATCCATGTTTTTTCGCCTTTACCAAAACATGAAGAACACAGAGGTAATACCGATGTAAATAAATGGAACCTAAAAACCAAATTCTCTTTTTGTGCCTTCAAATATCTAGAGGTCCTAGATGATTCAATAACAGTACTAATTTTTATATGCAATAGCAACGTGAAAATCAAGTAATGCCTCAGTGAGTTAGATTAGCCAGAGTGCTCCATCCTCTCTTACTTTAATTAGCTGAATAATTGCTTCAGCTTTTAAATTCTCTTTGTCCGTGGAGACTTAACTTGAGATTTAACTTTCATTGCATGAAAATTACATTCAGCTTGGCCTAAGATAATCTGTTCAATTTTGTTCGCCAAAATGATTGACAAGTGTTCCGAATGAACAAAATCCACACAAAGCCTCACAGTAAGAATCACTGATCCAGGAAAAAGGATTTTGACTCTGAAAGAAAAAAATAGAACGAAGCTGGATTTAGAATGTAAGGATATTTTATATCATTTGATATAAATCTTTACATCATAAATATCATCTACTTAACTATATTTTATTTTTATTTATCTATATGTAGCTCTTAAGTGGTAATTATTTTTAATAATCCCCTAGTCAGAAACACATTTATCTGAAGTAAAGTCCTAAGAACAACAGCATGTACAGTGCATGATTCAGAGATAACAGAAATTAAACACAAATTGTAATAACGACT
Source organism: Galagoides demidoff (assembly GCA_963574575.1). NCBI lineage: Eukaryota > Metazoa > Chordata > Mammalia > Primates > Galagidae > Galagoides > Galagoides demidoff. The sequence goes on along the minus strand of CAUYQV010024841.1, from coordinate 7,629 downwards.
TGACCATATCTCTTTTTACATGTAAGTTTGCGTTTTACCTATTTTCTATATTTTTCTTATCTTTGAAATGAAGTTGAATATAGTTGCTATTAAAATCAAGATAAAGAGAAACTGAAGAATAAAATGCAGTTTATATAGTCTACTATCATTATTCAGGCTAAGGTATTGGTTTGTTAGGAATCCTTTAACCCGGTCATAAAGGCAATTCAGTGATCTAATAGGAATCCTTTAACCTAGTCATAAAGGTAATTCAGTGATTTAATAATATCCTAACAAGTAAATAATTTTATTTACCGTGGTTCAGTACGGTATTTAAAAGGCTGAGTGATCACATGGCATATAAAATCATAACACTTAAAGGCAAACTGCCCTGGAATGGTCTAAGCTGTTTCAAACCATTATGTTTGTGTGTCTAACATGTGACTTCCAATAGCCAGTTTTTGCCATCTGTAGAGTTGCCCTTAGCAACAAAAAAGCATGTGACAGTGCTTATTTGACTCTGCTGGCCTGCAACAGTGTGTAGGATTTAAGCAAAATGAAACCGACAGAAATATTGATCCAGACAACTGGAATTTTCAAATGTATTGCAAGAATAATGGAGATTGGTAAGGAAAGAGGAGAGAAGAGCAAAGAAAACTATTCAGAGTGAGAGATTATGGTAACACAAAGGGCATATCTTTCAGAAGTCGTTTTAAAGTTTAATTTAAATTATGTACATGGATAAAGGGAATAATCATTTTATTCCTTTGTCACATCATTTTATAATTTGCATTTAGCCAATAAAGCTTCTTGCTATGTCTTGATATGAAAATGGATAGTTCTATACTCACAACCACATTGCTGTTATTATCATCATGATGAAGAACCCAACTGGGGATTCTGTTAACTGTTACTGTGTTTGAATTAAAAGATAGTGAAATTTTTAGAAGAGATTCTTTCTTCTGTAGTTCCTATAAGTTTAAACTCAGTAAGATTATGAGGTAATATATATGAAAATAACATTATATAATCATCCCTGATGCAAAATCATAAAATATATGTTTAGTTTAGGAATCTTCACTATTAAAACTAAGAGAGGGAAGATTACATAGTGTGCCAGATTTTTTTCAGTTTGGGAATCTCCACTTAGTAAAACTAAGAGAGGGAAGATTCTGTGGTGTGCAATTATAAACAAACTCAACTCACTTGCTTTATTAAGAACATCTTGCTATATATTTTAACCAGAAAGGAAAAAAATACAAATGTGACACCATAAGGACCTGAAAGGCAAATGTGACACCGTAAGGACCTGTGCTAGGTGCATATTCACATAAACAAATATGACCTGGGGTTTTAATCCTTCAGTGTAAGCTTTAATTCATTTAATTGTAGGTTGTACTGTGAAGAGAACTATGGGGAAGAGAGTGACTCTCAAAAGGAAAAATATATTCACTTTTGCCATCATATATTTGTGATTGTAAAGAAAAGAAATACATCAATTTACATTTAAAAAATAGTTAAATGGGTAGGAAGAGAACCAACAAATTCTGGAGACATCATAGTTAAGTTCCTTTCCATTACTTCATTGCAAAAGCATTATGAAGTACATGGTGCTATGCCTGTTTTGTAGATGAGACACTTGAGGTATTATTTGGAATGTAAATGAACTCAAGAATGTTACTATTTAGTAATTAAGCCTATGTTTACACCCAAGCCTTTCTTCCCATTGGGCCACTTGGGCAGAAGATAGCCCATGTATGTTGAATGTCATAAGGTCTTGTACAGTTGGAAGAGTTAAGTGATCCACTTGAACTTCAAGCCACCAAAAAGTTGAACCAATATGATAAATACACAACCGGTTCTAATTTCCTATTTTTTCTAACATTTATTTAGTGCTTTCTCTATCTCAGACACTGTACTAGTTACTAGAAAGACAACTGAGGCAAAGATAACTTGGTTCCTGCCTTGCTGCATGTAATCATGGCTTCATAGACTCTCATGCTTTCCACTCCTAGTCCTCATTCAAATGGTAGAAGAAACCATTAAGTAATCATGAGGGGCATTTTTTGTCTTCTAATAAGAACATCAGCGTGATAATAGTGATCTGATTTTCACTGTTCTAACTCACCACCTAGGACTATCTGACTCCATAATCATTTTCAGTGAGTGATTATAGTAATCACAGCTTAATACTAAATCTAAAACTATGGAAAGAGACAAGTTGGTTTTATAAAAGATGGAGAGAATGCCACACAGGTTCAGGAATGAGGACAAGATATGTAAACACTGACAGTGGATGAAAATAACACTTGAGAAGTTTGGCTACACATGGGAAGAAAGAAGTAATAAACCCAGAAGGTAAAGCAGAGATGAAAATGTTGTAATGTTTTTGTTGAACTTTTTTTTTTAAGGTAAGCAGAACTTGACTAGGTTTAAGTGTTTACCAGAAGTGTCATAGACTGCTACTTGTCCTCCAAAAGTTCACTTTTCCCATAAAAATGTGTCAGCAGGATGCCTGGCTGTGTGGTTAGACACCACATTTCTCCTCCGCCCTTGCAGCTAAGTGTGGCCGTATGGCTAAACTGCAGCCGGTAGTATAAGAATGAAAATTATCTTTACAATGTCCACAAGACCAATTAAAAGGAAATTTTGTGCTTTCCACTTCTGCTACCAGGCTGTTATCTGGAAGTCGTGGTGACTTTGTTGTATCATATAGAAAAGTAAAAAGAAAGGACCTTGGGTCTCTGAGTGTGGGAGGGACAACCTGCAGCTTCTCCGCAGACAAATTAGATCAGAGAGAAATAAATGTTTATCTTGAGTCCCTTTTTTCCACATCTGTGATTTTCAACTGGTCTTAGGTAGGTGTCATAATATTTTTTAAAGACCATTAATTAAATTATTTTCAAAATAAGTTCAAAGTACAGTAAGCATATTCTTTTCTTACTTTTTTTTTTTTAATCAACATAGTTTAAGTCTGCCATGGAAGTTTAACTATTAGGTTTGAGTGTGCCATGAAATAAAAAAGGTTGAAAACCACTGCTCTAGACATTCAGCCTACACTTCTAGTACAGAAAAATGTAGTGAAGAGAGAAGTTAGAGGTAGCAAAATAAAAAGAAAGGGGTAAGATTCATAAGAAGTTGTAAGAATTAAGATTATATGTGAGTGAGAGAGATGTTGGACGGATGAATGGATGGATGGATGGAAGGATTGATGGATGGATGGATGGTGGATATATGTATGAATGGATAGACAGATGGAGAGATGAATGGACAGATGGATGGACAGACAGACAGATATATGGAGAGAGATTAACTCCTGGCTCTGAGATGTGAGAGAAATTTCTTTTCAGATTCTCATATCTTCAGGATATACCTAAGAACATTCTAAAATAGACATAATGTGTTTTGTAGACTAGTCTATCATTCCTCAGTGCTTATATATGAATGAATGTTAAAACCTTAATAAGTATGACTCTATGAGCTCTAAATTTAAAGTAGGTATAGCTTATAATTAAGAAGATTTAATTGATAAGAATACATGCACCACAGGATATTTAAGTAATAAAATTATGTAGTATCCTGAAACATGTTCAGTGCTGGTAAAATGGGAGTGGTATCAGGGTCAAAAGATATTGAGTATGTACTGTGGGCATAGCACAGTGTTAGGTACCTTACATACATTAGTTTATTTAATATTGATAATGATCCCAAGAGATAAGTTTTATGAAATCAGATTTTTAGTGATGTAGAATCAGAGAGGCTGTATATTTGTCCAGTGTCTTACAGCTAGTAAGTTGTTTATATGGAGTTCAAAGATAAGACATCTAATTCCTAATTCTCTGCATATTTTACTACTCCCCTGAGTGGGTAACTGAATTCTTATTTGAATGTCTAACTCAAATATCTATTTTCTTAAGTAAAATATCCATTCATCCAACTCAAATATTTAATGCACTATCAGGAAGTAGTTTACAGGGGGTGGTGCCTGTGCTCAGTGAGGAGGGCACTGGCCCCATACACCCAGGGTGGCGGGTTTGGACCTGGCTGAGGCCAAATGGCAATGAAAAAAGTAGCTGGGCATTGTGGCAGGTGCCTGGAGTCCCAACTACTAGGGAAGCTGAGGCAAGAGAATCACCTAAGCCCAGTAGTTGGAGGTTGCCGTGAGCTGTGACACCACGGTACTCTATCTACTGAAGGTGATAAAGTGAGACTCTTTCTCAAAAAAAAAGAGGAGGAAGAAGAAGAAGAAGAAGAAGTTGTTTATAGGAATAAATTGATGAAATTCTTGCTAATGAAAGATGTCTCATTCTATTTAATACCTCAGATTTAGGGGAATTCTAGTTAAATGCAAGTCCAAGTCCAAGTCTGATTGCATTTGTTTGTTTGAAATGTTGTCCTAGCTACCACCCTCCACTGTGTCATCACCAGAAGCTCCTCTTTTCATAAGTACCTCCAACTTGCAAACTTTCATTAATTTGAATCTACTATTTAGAGCAAAAATATGCTATGTCTACTTGTCCCCAATAAATGGAACTAACATTCACTAGTATATATTGTCATTATAAACAAATGAATTTAGATATAAGCTTGGATAATTTGCCCTTTTCATTGGAAAAGGAGCTTTTGTACATTGGACAGCTGCTCTGATGTTTCTCAAATCTTATCCATCAACAATCCATCACTACTAGTTGGCTGATAGCAACCTTCAGAGAATAGAAGTTAAAGAACTTACTTTGTAGCCAGAATGCTTGTTCAAATCTTAGTTTTTTTTCCCTTCTTAAATGAAGGTTAACATGGAAGTTACTTCATGTTTCTCTGCCTCAGTTTCCTTATCAGTGTAAAAGGTTGTTATGAAGTTTAAATGAATCAATTTATTTAATTACAGTTGAATACTATTCAAATAAATATTGGTAAAAATCTTAAGCATTTGTACTTCACTTATAGGCTTTCATTTTTTATTTAACACAGATTTTGTTTTTCCCTTATGAGAAAGTATTAACTCACACTATACAGTTATTCACAAAATTTGCAAGTTAGGAAGCACTGTTAAAAACACTCTTAAGAACATAATATGCCCACCTAGACTCTTAGGAAGAGATTTCCAAAATGTGTTGAAAGTTGAATGTTCACATGTAAAATGACCTTTCTGTACTCAACTCTTGCACTATAGTTATCTTTGTCACAGTTTCAATTTTTTAGAGCAATAATTCCAACAATCATAAATCTATATTTACATACACAGAAACACAAATACAGAGGGAGCATAAAATGTGAATTTTAGTTCAGTGCTCAGTTTTATCCATTGATATTATTCATTGTTGTAGACATAAAATGAATAATGCTTCATGGAAATCTTCAGTCATTGCCCCCAGAGAAACCTTGACACTAAATTTGGGTGGCAAATTAGGGGCGATCAGATAAAAGCTACACTCTGTGACAAGAGCCCCCCCAAATACAGCAACTTAAAGGAGGTACATTATTTCTCTCTCTTTCTCTCTCTCCAAAATGGTAGCTTGGCCCAACATTCCTGGGCTGGCATGCCATCTCCACTTAGGTATTTCCCTCTTGTTACTTTATCACCCCTAAAATGCAACTTTTATCTACCAATTACATTCACATTTCAGCCTCTGGAAGGGGAAGATAAATAGGGAAGGCATGAACTTTCATTTTTAAGGGCATGACCCAATAGTTGAAAACATCTCCTCCATTCATATTCACTGACTAGAAGGTACTTACATCAGCAGCAGCAGAGGCTATGACATTCAGCTTTCCCTGAGGGGGCAGAAGCCTACTTAGGACCAGAAGAAGGAGAGGAAGGAACTGAAAGCAGGTGCATTGGTCTCCACCACAGTGTGGCAAAGCCCACCCACTCGAGTCCTCAGTTTCTGAAGTTGTTGGCAATGTTTAGCTCTCTGCCAATATTTTTACTCATTCTGAAAACTGTGGCTTCACAGACGGAACAGTGAAGGACGACTCTGAGTATAACATTTTTCAGTTTACTCTTTCATTCATCTTTTAATGTCAGATACTGAGCTTTCATTGTAAATAAAGAAGAAAGCATAAATAAAGTTCAGTGTGGAGGTTCAGCTGGGGAAGGATCCAGGCACGGGCAGCGAGATGTTATTGTGGGCTTGAGGAAATGGAAGTTGGAAATAATTATCAGGGTCTTTTCAGGATAGAAAAAATGGCTACGAAGAATACGTTGTATGTACCATCACGCTCTCTCTTCTTTACTGAAACCAAGAGAAACAGCAAACATAAATAAATAAAAATACAGGTTTAAAAATTCAAAAGAATATGAGCAGAAAAAATATAACCAGCTTGAATTTTTATTTGCATTGTATTCACTGAAAGAACTAATTTGTAGAGAACTGGTATCATTCCTTCTGAAAGGATGAAATTTCTTCTATTTTTGGTATGACCATCTATGACCTCTATGTTCATCATTCAGAATGCATCAAACTACACTGCATAGATATTGTTGCTATTATAAATGGTACCTCAATTTTATTAAATTTCATAATTCATTATTATTGATAAAGCAAAGAGCATAGCTTTTGCATCTGGAAAGCTGCCTCAACTACCCTGTTAGTTCTAAAAGTATTGCCATCGGTTCCATTGTCTTTCTTTAAATAGAAGATCATATGTTCTGCAAATTATGGCAGCATATGTCAAGTCTTTGAATTGTCATAACTTTGGCATCCAGTGAACACTGAAATACTTTGCTCCGTTTAAATTCTTCTTCTCCTTTGTTTCTCTGGAACTCTTTAATTTCTGATGTTGTCATTTCTTATTTTACTTCCCATTAAACATGTCCCTTGGAACATGTCCATGTGGAATTCTTTAGCTTCTCACTGGATGAATTTGTTTGTCTCAAATCAATTAAGAGAAGAAGGGAGAAAATATGTATATTCATTCTCACTTCTTTTTCTGAGACAGAATCACCACTCTGTCACCTGGACTGAGTGACCAGTGACATCATAGTTCACAGCAACCTCAAATTCCTGAACTCCGGTGATTCTCCCTGCTCCACCTCCCAAGTAGCTAGGACCACATGTGATCAACAAGTTGTCCAGCTAATTTTATTTTATTTTATTTTATTTTAACTTCTTAATTTTTATTTTTTTTAAGACAGAGCTTCTTTTTTTTTTATTAATTGATAGCTGTATACATTAATGCAAACATGGGGTACATTGTGCTGTTTTCATATACAATTTGAAATACTTTCATCAAGCTGGTTAACATAAATTTCCTGTCATTTGCTTAGTCATTGTATCAAAACATTTATATTCTAGTTCTAGAAAAGTTCACTTGTACCCTTGTTAGACAGATATATAGGTGATCTTTCCGGTCACCCTCCCACCACCCAATCACCCTTCTCCCTTACCCTTCCCCACCTCCTCCCCATATTCTTGGGCTAGAATTAAGTTGTATCTTTCGTTTGAGAGCTATAGATTAGTTTCATGAAAGGGCTGTGTACATTGGATACTTTTCCTTCCATTCCTGAGATACTTTGCTAAGAAGAACATTTTCCAGTTCCATCCATGTAAACATAAAGGAGGTAAAGTCTCCGTTTTTCTTTAGGGCTGCATAGTATTCCATGGTGTACATATACCACAGTTTATTGATCCATTCGTGGATTGATGGACA
>CAUYQV010024838.1:0-17081 GCA_963574575.1 Galagoides demidoff | reverse complement strand
ATGGCATCACAGCTCATAGCAACCTCCAACTCCTGGGCTCACGCGAGTCTCCTGCCTCTGCCTCCCAAGTAGCTGGGACCACAGGCGCCCGCCACAACGCCCGGCCATTTTTTGGTTGCAGCCATCATTGTTGTTTGGCGGGCCCAGGCTGGGGATTCAAACCTGCCACCCTAGGTGTACATGGCTGGCGCCTTAGCCGATTGAGCCACAGGCGCCGAGCCCTGCTAGGAGCTTTTGCTGTGGAGCATCTGGGTATTGGAGGTGGTCTTCTTGGGAGAAAGACCTGCTCTTTGAGTCAAACGAGCTTGGGTTTGAACACTAGCTCTGGCAGTGCCCAGCCATGAGGCCCTGGCCAAGTTATCTGCCCAGCTGAGTTTCCTTGTTGATTAAATGGGGCTAATAATGCCTTCCTCGAAGTGTCATTTTAAGGATTACAAAGACGGATCTGGCCCAATTCCTGCCACCTGGTAGCTACTCAATAAATGAGAGTTGCTGGTGGCAGTGATAGTATTTGACCCACATACACAGGTCTTGATCTTCTAGATAATCCTAGAAAATTAAAAAATTGCCTAATTTTTCTCTTTTGATCCCAAAGTTTGGCATTTATTAGTTGCTCTTAGAGTAGCCTTCCTTACCCAGAAGTATTCCATTTTCTTTGCTGGAAGAAAGGAGTTGGTCTCCCCTCTTTAAATTTTAGAATCTTCTGCTGTGTTACCTTTTCGACACTAGCCTTATGCTTTGGGAAATGATAATGTTAAATCGCAAACACTTATTGAATGCTGTGTGGGTCCAGCACTGTGCTAAGAGCCCTATGTCCACTATTGCATTTAATCTTCACAGCAAACTTTGACATAGGCAATTCCCTATCACTATTTTACAGATGAAGAAACTAAGGCCTAGAGGGGTTAACTTGGCCGCGATCACACAGTAGGTGACAGAGTGAGGATTCAAGTAAGCCTGACTCAGAGCTCTTGTCCACCATGCGACTTACAGGGATTTCCTTCAGCTTGGACACCTTGTGCAGTGGCATCTAACTCAGGATAGCAGGGCCATAGATGGGCATGACGAGGACCAAGTGCTGTGGCAGTTGTGGAATAAGGATTGCAGCACCCTGAGAACTTCCAGGCAGGAACAGAAGATGCCGACTCCCACTGGTCTCTGATTGTTACCTATGTGTGAATTCCTATCATCCCAACTAGATCAAGACTTACTCTAAGGCAGTGGCTGGCAACCATCCAACAAGGACTTGCGGCCTAAAGGCCACGTGTGACCTTCTAGGTCCTTCAGTGTGGCCTTTTGACTGAATCCAAATTTTATAGAACAAATCATTTCATTAAAAGGGAGTACCTCCCTAACCCCAATGAGATTAGAGCACATCACAAAGTCCCAAAGCTACAGATGTTGGTGTGGGTGTAGAGAGAAGGGAACACTTTTACACTGTTGGTGAGATTGCAAACTAATACAGCCTCTTTGGGAAAAAATATGGAGAATCTTCAAAGAGCTAAAAATAGACCTTCCATTCAATCCTGCAATCTTGTGACTATGTATCTACCCAGAAGAAAAAAATCATTTTACCATAAGGACACTTGCACTAGAATGTTTATTGCAGCTCAATTCACAATCACCAGTATATGGAATCAACCCAAGTGCCCGGCAACCCATGAACGGATTAATAAATTGTGGTATACGTAGACCGTGGAATACTATTCAGCCATAGAAAAGGAGACTGTATATCTTTTGTATTAACCTGGATGGAGTTGAAGCACATTCTCCCTTGTAAAGTATCACAAGAATGGAAAAGCAAGTATCCAGTGTACTTAATACTAATGTGAAACCAGGAGATGAACAACTACACGCCCCCACAAGAGAAAAACACAATTAAATTCACATGAGGGTAGGGAGAGAAGGGAGGAGGATTGGTGAGTTCTCACCTGGTAGGCACAATGTAAGGGGACACGGCACAGCTTCTAGGTCAGTGGTTCTCAACCTTCCTAATGCCGCGATGTATTTTCATTGTTACAAAGGGGTCACGACCCACAGGTTGAGAACCACTATCCTAGGTGAAGGGTTCAACTACAACTTGGACTTTAGCAGTTTCAAACACTGTACCCTAATCATTTGTATCCTCATATTAGTCTGAAATAAAAAGAAAGAGAAAAAAGAAAAGGGGTGCACTAGAGAAAAATAAAGCACTCCTTGCCTCTTTTGGTATTTAAAAAGGAATAATCTTGAAATCAGAAGGCTTTGGGTTCCCCACCCCTGGAAGAGAAGAACCCTGCCTTTGGGAGTCACAGGCAGCTGGAGGAGAGCGGAGACGACTGGCCACCGCGGGCTGCCTGCCTGGTGTGGTGCAGAGAGACACTCCTGGCTGCCACCAAGTCAGACATCTCCTATAACTGGGAGCACAAAGTAGGTGCTCAAACATACCTGGCAAACTGAATTTCCTATTCTTGGAGGTCACCAATCGGTAGCACTTCCAGGTGATACACAGGCAGGGTTGCTGATTCTGAGGTGGAAACAGAGGCAGGAAATGCACTTATCCTTCCGATAAATCTGCCCATTTCAGAGAGAAGCAAACTTGGGCTTTGTGGATGGGTGGCCTCATCCCAGCAGTAGAGAATAAAAGTGCTTTGAAGGGTGGACGAGGTGCTGGCTTCCGTGCAGAGCTTCCCAAGGGGAGGCCTTCAAAGGTGACTGTAGTGATATTCAGCAGTGAGGTATGTCGCACTTTTACTAGGATGAGTTCATGAACTTAATTGTCAGACCTGGTATATGGACACTGACACGTAATTCTTCCAGCTCCTATTTGGGAATCAGACCCAGAGATTTACTGTCCTAGGAGACACCCAGGAGCAATGACACTCACTGAGTTGGCCTGGACCCCCGGGTGCCCAGCCTAGCGCTGAGAGACCATGGCGGGAAGGCCGGGCTTCCTCACTCTGCATTTTCCTTCTGCTGGGTGTGCCATTCTTATCTCTCTCTCTCTTTCTCTTCCTTTTTGATCAGTGCTTATTGTCAGAAAAGGCTGCAGGAATGTCTTCTTACTAAGGGGCAAATAATTGAACCTATTTTAGAGTCTCGGGGTATTTGCATTTAAACCAGGATCAGCAGTTTAAGTGGAAGGAATGAAACGTGAAGAGTGGAATTTATTTCAGCTCTCGGCAGATACTGAATAACGCTTTGGATGGTGTAGCGTTTCTGGATTTTTCATGATATAGGACCGCCTATTTTTACTGAATACAGGCTTGGCCAGATCTTAGCTCAACTGGACCCTCACTTGGCCCCAGAGGTTAAAGTAGATCTCCCTGCTGAAGAGTGTCTGCCCCCCTGCCCCACACACCTTGGTGGCCTTTGAACCTTGGTTTCCTGAAGGGTTCACAGTGAGCCAGGGTGGAGGAATTGCCTCTGGGTCTCATTCTTTGTCTCTTTGCTGCTGAGGACAGAGACTGCTAGGCCAGCCCTACCAGGCATAGTAGTATCCGGCTGTGGTTTATTTGGAGCTGGAGGTGGGGGTGGGGACAGAGAAGAGCAGTACTTGGTGCAGGGTGGGGGTGGGGAACAGCTGGCGTGGCTTTGAGGGAGCAGCTGCTACGAGCCTGCTCTGTGGGTGTACAGCAAAATGGTGGCTTTTAATACTCTTCAAGTGATAATCTCGTTCAATAAATTCCAGCTGAGGAGGTGGGATGATGTCTTTGATGATTCCTGCCCTCTCTCCTGTCCCCCAGCAGTGTCCTCTGGAGACCCTCCCCAATGCCCAAGCACTGCGGGGTCTCACGTTCCATCCCTACCCCTCCTCCTCTTCCAGCTCTGACCTCCTGGCCTCCTACAGAGGCCAGCTAGGGCAGAAGGGAAGGTCCTGGGCCCTTCATCAATCACCGTCTCCCTGTCTGGCAGTGCCCAGGGAAAGGAAGCTGCCATCTCCACAGCCGGGTGGCACGTTTACCAGCAATGCCAAGAGATAATGACAGGTTGAGTGTTCTCCGCCTAGTGAGGACTTGCATGCAAATGATTCCACTCTGAATGGGCTTAATTGTCACTGCCTGATGTGGTGGCTCAGACCACCTCCCCCTTCCTCCTCTGGTGGGGAGCAAATGGAGCAGAGGAGATTCTATGTTGTGGGGAGGGGCAGCTCAGGATGGCCACCGGGCCCTGGGGCCCTAGGAGGAGGGAAGCTGGCATTTCCCCTCTGTGGGCTGGGCCTGCTAGTGCACAGCTGCGCGTGGAGAGTGGGGATTTGCTCCCCGACGTGATCCAGAGTGAGATGCGGCGCCACAACCAACCATAAATCCCTTTATGGCTCGCGGCTTAGCCGTGACAGGCTGTCACGTGCCTGCAAGATGTTCCCGCTTGGCCAGCCAGGCCTGGGAAGAGAAGGAGGGGTTCGGAGAACAAGGCAGTAAAGTGCCCTCCCTGTGTGCTAGCTGCAGCCCTGTCCCAGCCCACCCCCCTCCCCGGAACTGCAGCCGGAGATGCCGGCAGACTGGGAGTGCAGACCTGGCAAAGAAGATGTGAGGGTGGACAGAAGTGGAGAGAGCCAACAATTACAGACTGCTGCCTTCATTTCAGGGGTTTTTCTCAATGCTTTTTTTACATGATGTGTGTGAAGACTCATCCACTTCTCACCATACCCCTAGCATTTAGGCTCTATTATTATGATCTCCCATGTTTGCACGTAAGGAAAATGAGGCACGGAGAAGTTAAGTAAATTGCTCCCGTTACATGCTTTGGCAGAGCCCAGACTCAAACGCAGAGCCAGGTCCTAGACCTTGTACTCTGCGATTCTACTTCCCTCTGGTAGTGCACCACTTACTCCGTGCTCTCCTAGAGTCAGCCGCCATGATGAGTCCTGCGTGCTAAACTGGGCTTTAGGGAGTGAGCACACATCACTGTTGATCTGATGTTTGTGCATCTGTGTGTGTTGTGTGCCCGCCCATCTTCTGACCCAGCTGGAAATCTCCTGACCTAACCAGAGCCAGGGTCCTGCAGCCCTTAGTGAGCTGAATGCTGGAGTGGAGTCCATGTTGGCAAAGCAAGCCCAGGATGGCAGCAGATGTCTAGCGTGGAGGAGGAGAAGGTTGGGGAAGAACTCCGTGAACGTGTTCACCTGGTGGGGGGGGGTGTAGGATGCTCCTGAGCAGAAAGAGCTCTGAACCCATTCAAAACATCAGCCGTACACCCATGTACACTTTAGGTTCTGTATGATATTTGGCTTGGAGAAAGGCTTTCATGCTCCAAAGAAAAATATCCAACATTAGAATATTTCTCTCTTTTTTTTATTTCTTTTTGAGACAAGGTATTGCTTTGTAACTTGGGTTAGAGTACAGTGGCATCATCATAGCTCACTGCAATCTCAAACTCTGGGGTTCAGGTGATCCTCCTCCCTCAGCCTCCTAATTAGCTAGGGCTACACACCATCATGCTGGGCTAAGGTTTTCTACTTTTTTATTTAGACAGGATCTCACCGTTCCCCGGGCTGGTCTCAAACTCCCAGCTTCACGCAATCCTCCCACCTTGGCATCCCAAAGTGCTAGCATTACAAGAGTCAGTCACCATGCCTGGTCTAATAATAGAAGATTTCTAAAGGTCCATTCTATAGTTCTTTGCATCTGGATATTAAGGCCCCACTGAAAACTTCTGATAATGGGAAAACATTTGGCAATCCCTTTCCAATTACAGGTATCCCAGAGGGTAAGAAATGCTATGGAGCAGAACTAACCATGGCTATCCAGAGACCAAGAGGGCTAGCTAGAGAAGAGGAAGTAGCTGCCCATTTCCAGCAGCAACCAAAATAGGGCAAGATTCAGTGTCACCTTCTCAGAGTCATCCTGGGAAATGGAGCAACAAGAGATGAAATTGGACTGTGAAGTACTAAGAAAAGGCTTCTGGATTGGCATCAACTATCCCAAAATTTGCCCCAAGCTACAGCAGAATGTTTTGTGTTAAATGGTCAGGAATTCTCTAATGACTGAAAGAACACTGGTATTGGGATCTGTATTACTGTGATAATTCTCTAATTCCACTGCATTAGAGTTATTAAATGTCTCTGCGATTGCTTTCCCAGTATTTAAATTCTTAATGCATTTATCCTTTCAAAACTTTGGGCACCAAAGTAAAAAAAGACACCTTGCCCCCAAATGGGATAGTCAGAAGCCTTTCTCAAAACTCTCAGAGCTCTTAATCAGTTTAAACCAAAGCCACTCAGCCCTGATTTTGAGATCACAATAAACTTACTATGAGTTATTCTTCCAGGACAGTGGAATGGAAGTTGGTACTGCCCCTGCTGACCACTCAGAGTGTCCCCCTGTTCCCCCCTTCCCCTTCTTTAAACCTTTACCTCATCCACTCCAAACTTGGAAATTATGTAAACAAGGGCAAAGATGTATTTGGGCTTTATGCTTGGGGAATAAGAGACTAGATCAGTTGGAATCAGTCTCTGAATGTAAACAAAGATGAACAAGCCAAAATGTAACCACAGAGTCAAGAACTCCCAAGGTGAGATGGAGGAGGGAAGCTCTGACCTGTTTCAATCCAGTTTCTGATGCCGTGCTCTGGACAACTGCCATTTCCTAAATCATCGTAGACACCCATGATGTAGCAGGGTATATCTTCAATTGGGATTTTAAAAAACCTGAGTTCTAATCTTTTCCTTGCTCTTCAGCCTTGGGAAAGTCACTGAATTAATTCTTACCCTTCAGTTAAACGGGGTAATTAAGTTCTGTGCCATCACATATGGGGAAACATGAAGGTTCTATGAAAACTACTATGATTTTTTTTTTGTTATTTTGTAAAAGCTAGTTATACCAAAAGGCAGTCCCCTTGGATAATCTCCAGACCAGAGGCCAGAATAGAGAGATCTGTTAAATTGGCATTCCAGATCTCTTAAGCTTGTACAGAGGGAGAACTAGGGGAGAGGAGAGCTGGAGAGAACGTTTAAAAGTTCCATATTCTGCTTTCTTTTATAATCAGGGATCATCCACCTATGTGAGGAAAATCTTAAACAATTAAATAACCAATAAATATTATACTTCTTCGCTGTATTTTTTGGTCTCAGACCTGGCCTACATTTGGGAAAGGGCTAGGTACAAAGTGCTTGATGCTCACTACCTCTAGGCTCAATAAGTCTTCAGTCACATTTCTTAGTTTTTTCTTAGGTAAGAACAATATATCCAAAGATGCAAAAAAAAAAAAAAAAGGAAGTTAGCTTTGGATGATTATGAAGTTGTCAAGTTTCTTTCCAAGTTAGAGAAGGAGAATTAAGCCACAAAAGGAGGTCAGAGAAAGAGGTACCCATATGAAAAATCACAAATAACACACAGGACCCTGTTCTCTCAGTCTGGCAAAGACCTTGGCCTCAACCCAGTGGAGTCTCAACTGCCCCACACACCCTCCCTTCAGTTTCTTTCTTTTTTATTAGATCATAACTGTGTACTGCATTTATGGGGTACAATGTGCTGATTTTATATACCATTTGGAATGTTCACATCAAACTGGTTAACATAGCGTTCACCTCACTTATTTAATTGTGGTGTTTAGATATTTATACTCTACTATTAATATATTTGACGTGTACCCTTGCAATATGCAGAGTAGGCGAGGTCCCACCGATTACCCTCCCGCCACCGGTCCACCCCCCTCCCTCCCCTCACCCTCCTCCAGTTTGTGAGGTCTTTCTACCAAGTAAGGTGACTGAGGCCATTCTGGCGCTGTCCCAGGTCCTGAAATGCCACCCTTTTCCCATCTTAGTGATTAAAGTGGCTCTGGAGTGCTCCCCTCTAGTCAGCTGTTGTGTGGAAACTAATTTCCATATAATAACATTTTGTTATTTGTAATAAATCATACCCACAGTAAGGTGACTGGGTTATGTCATTATTTGCAAACCTACAGAATGTAATTATAATATGTCGGAAAAACCTCCATGCAGAACAGGGCTGTTCAGCCGCGGCACCATCCAATAATAATAAAAATTTATATTGTGCTTTATGTGACTGCTCATCACAGTAACTGTTCTACGCCAAGGGAAAAGAAAGCCCACAGCAGTGACAAATTCATGAGCGTGGAAACCTTATAAATGCCAAACTAGTTGATCCCAAAGCTAGCTACTAGGTTTTTCTCTCCTTTTTCCCCTATGAATCTTTTACAGTAACAGACAAGGTATCCAGGTTTGCCTCTCCATGCCAGACAGTTGAGGATGGGGTTGTTTTTCTTTTTTTTTTTTTGAGTTTCCTTTTTATGTTTTATATACACATGCATCAGCCTTGGCTAATAGAAGTTTGTGAGAATTAGATTTTGGAACGAAATACCTGTGTTGCCCTTTTCTCTACCTGATCCCTGTGTCCCTGTCTTCCACCTCCCATGCCTCATCACCACATCATTATTTTCTAAAATACATGGTTCTTTTGCTTTCTGTGAATGCAACAATGTAGTTTCCAGGGGCAGTAATGGAGGAACATACTGGTTATCCATCATCTTGCATCTGTTTCCAAAATCTCCTCTCTCGTTGAATTTCACCCAAGCATAGAAATATGTGGTTGCAATCAGAAATGGGCTCGCTGGTACAGACTTCTCTACCCCTGTGACATGCCCTCCTGGGACGTTTTTTTCTTTTTCCAAGAAGAATGGCAAATTCCAGCTGATCAAAAGATATTCTGAACTTCCACAGAGGTTGTGTTTCCTGGTAGTTATGCCGTTAAGAGCAAAGCCTTGTGGTTTTAGAAGATTTGGACTTAAGAGTAGCAATTCTTCACCATCCGGTGCCTTGAGATATTTTGTGCCCCCTGGAGAAACATTCCCCTACTTTAGCCACAATGATTTTACTTTTATTACATGTGTGGTGGTGGCAGCTCTCTAAGATAATTTTGTTTAGGGCTGTGAAATTTGCCTTCCGATCCGAAATTGAATTCAACCCACCGCTTTCAGCAGGAGCGATGGGCTTGTGTGTGTGTCTCTTTCCCAGGGATGTTTGCAGTTATTGATGCTGAGTGTGGTCATTTATCATAGACAATACAGAACCAAAAAGAATTTATTAGTAAGTTTTCTGTTCCCCCATGATTTTGTCCTGGGACTCAAGACATGACATTTTGTTCCTTAGCTACTTCTATCTGCATATTTCCACACCCTCCTCCTATTCCTCCACTTTTGAAAGTTTGTTGAATGAAGATGGCCTGATGTTGGAAGATTGCATTTTTTTTTTTAACCTTTCATGGAACTCCCACAAATCCATCTCAAGATGACGTGCAAAAGGGTGGAGTGGGGATGAGGACTGACGTTGGCAAACTCTTCCTGACTGTGAAGGGAAGTAAGGTCGTGAAATGTACCACCAGGGAGAGGGGCTCATTCTGGGTCTCAAGAACTATTGGTGGAGCCGGGCGTGGTGGCTCACACCTGTAATCCCAGCACTGTGGGAGGCTGAGGAGGGAGAATTGCTTGAGCTCAGGAGTTCGTGACTCACCTGAGCAAGAGTGAGACCCCGACTCATGAAAAAAATGGAAAAACCCAGCTGGGCACCGTGGCAAGCACCTGTAATCCCAGCGGCTTCCGGAGGCTGAGGCAACAGGATGCCCACAAACCGGTGTCTGAGGTTACAGTGAGCTATGCTGCCACTGCACTCTGCTCAAGAGCATAGGGTGGGACTCTGTCTCAACAAAAAAAAAAAAAAAGGAAAGAAATAAAAAATAAGCAACAAAATAAAATTTAAAAACTATATATATTGGTGGAAATACTAGCCAGGGCCATCCCTAGCATCTTAGGGTCAATACCCTTGATGTCCACCATGGCCTGTCCATAGAAGGGACTGTTACCTAATCCTTAAAACTGTGCTTTCAAAAGGATTTAATGATATGAAATAAAAGCTTTTGTTACAATATAAAATGAAAAAACTCTACACCTGTACATGCCATCTAATTTCCACCCACCCCTCCCCCAACAAAACATTGAAAGGAAAGGCACTAACGGCCCTAAAATATTCAGTTTCTGTATCCTTTTGGTGAGGCCACTGGAATCTCTTATTTTCTCATTTTCGCTCTTCTAAATTCTCCAGACTTCTTACAATGAAGTTGTATTGTATTTTAATCACAAAACAGTAGATATGTTTTAAAAGCACGCTAGACGGTGGCTCCACTGACTCCCTGGGTCCCTGTCCTAATGACTTCCTCCCAGCCCTCCCACCCAACTATGAAGAAAGCCTTCCTCATTAAAGCTTCCCCTAGCCTTCCCTCACCCTCGTCTCTTCAGAGAAGAGTTGTAAGGAAATATCAAAGGGCACGTGCTTGTGTGTGCATGTGTGTGTGTGTGTGTGAGCAAAAGAGACAGAGTAATCATTATATGGGGAAGGAAGAACCGACCATAGAAATGCAAAGCAGAGCAGATGAAGAGAAAGGCCGGGGTGAACCATCTGGGAGTCCCTTCTTGACAGAGGTAACAATGAGGAATTAAAATCCTACCACGGGAACTGTCAGAGGGCAAGAGATGACAGGAGACTTGAATAATAGAGAGCCTCCATCTAGGGGGAAAGGGACACGCCCTTCACACTTCCCTGGCCTCCTTCCTGCCTTAGGATCCCACCACGTAGGACTAGAGATGGGAGTCTCAGTAATGGAGTGAGGATGCCACAAACCAGGGAGGGGACTGGGGAGTCCAGGCAGGGGGGAGGGCCAAACAACTGGACTCAGGGAAGGAGTGGGGCTGCTGGTGAGCGGCAGATGGCAGGTGGAGGTGGTCTGACCCAGCCCCCTGGGGCACACAGGTCACAGATGTCAAAGCCAGAGCGCAGCCTTCAGTGTTGCAGGAGCTGATGCCCAGAAGGACTGTTCCTGAAGTCTGAGGACCAGAGACCCAAGCAGGTGCATGTGTTGCTGAGCGCGTGGGCACCTGTGAGGAGCTTCTCACCTGGGCAGTCTCTCATCCCCTTGCAGGTGTTTGAAATGGGGGAGGGGGGCATATTTGGTTGCCATGGTGACTGAGGGATCTACTGGTATTTGGTGCACAAAAGCCAAGGATGCAAAAGTCCTTTGGTTGGGATAGATACACAGTGGTCTGTGGCCATGACCCCCACCAAGAGACAGCTGGAGACTTTCCCTAGGATGGGTCTCTCTGAAACAGCCCAGCAAACAAGGACCCAGTATCTGTGCCCCTCTCTGAGTTCCTCGAGGTTTATCTCGAGTCCCTCTCATTCATTTTTCCATTCTTTGGCAAGGCTGAGAAAAGTGGAGGTAAGACCCAGCTCCGTGGGTAGGGCACCGACCCATACACCGAGGGTAGCGAGTTCAAACCCGGCCCCGGCCAAACTGCAACAAAGAATAACCAAGCATTGTGGTGGGTGCCTGTGTCCCAGCTACTCGGGAGGCTGAAGCAAGAGAATCACCTAAGCCCAGGAGTTGGAGGTTGCTGTGAGCTGTGACACCAGAGAGTCTGTCTCTAAGTAAATAAATAGGCCATGTCATAGACATGCAGTGAGTTCAATTCAAGGGTCCGAGAAAAATGGGCAGCCACATCCCTGTGATGGGAAAAAATAGGAGGTGCTGCCTCTTGGCTTCTGTCAGGGCCCCAAACCCCGCCTGGCCCAGCCTTTTCTGATCAAGGAGGCTGTGGTGCTACCCTGGCTTCTGGGAGTGGGGTTTGTAGAAGCTTGTAAGTGGGTCCTGGGTGGCAGACAGGCAGCCCTGCATCCTTTCTCTCCAGGTGGCATGGGGACAGCTTTCATGCTCACGTTTCACTTGTCAGGCTCTAATTAGGGAGGCCACACAGCAGCCCGGAGGTACCATTCAAGTGACTGAGGCCCACGAGCCCCAGGCGGACGCGTGAAGGGGCAGCTCTGTGGCTGCCTCAGGGAATCCGCCTTTAGGGGAAGGATGTGCAAGGGCTCGGGACAGGCTGGAGTGGGTAGGGAGGCAGAGGCTGTGTTCCTCCATCCTGAGCCTGGAGCCTGCAGACCCTGAGCCCACTTTGTAGATACTGCTGGGGGCAGGGCCAGTGAACACAGGGATGGGTAAGCTGGGCCTGTTCCCCTCACTTGGGTCCTCTCCCCAGTGGGGAAGAGCCAAGACACCCTCCTGTTCAGCACCCCAAGAGTGCCAGGAATGCCAGACACTTGGATGTCATAATCTTCATAGTCACTCTCTGAGGTATTATCAGCCCCATTTGTGGAAAAGAATACTGAGCTCCAGGGAAGTGGCTTATACACAGTATCAGTGCTGGGGCTTATGCCCAGAGCAGCCTGACCTCAAGCCTTGCTCCTGAGCCCAACTGGGGCAGCAGCTCAGGGGGGCAGCTGGGCTACCCCCCTGACTGCCTGGGTGCAAAGCCCGCTCCCACCATTTATTAACTGTGTAATCTTGAGGCATGTCATCAATCCCATCTGAAAAATGAGGCTAATAGTAGTACCCCACTGCATGGGGTCATGTTATTGAATGTGGGTAAGGCACTTGGAGCACTGCCTGACAGTTCACAAGTGCTGGGTAACTATTAGCTCAATGTACTGACCATGACCTTAGCAAGCCGAGCACTGGCCTGGCTCCCAGAGGGAGAAGCCTTTGCAGCTAGATAGCAGGGCCTGAGGGGTCTTCGTAACCCCGAGCCAGACCCTACAGGATCCCAAAAAAGAAAAGACATAGAACCAGGCCTCAGGAGGGGCTTCCAGGAAAGCAAAAGAGCCTGGACACACATGCGTGTACACCGTGTGTGCGCACACACGTACACATACACATGCACAGACTCAGATCTTGAGAATGCTTAAGACAGCAAGTGAAGACAGGTGCATGGGTGCAAAGCTGACCAGCCACTCAGCAATGGCTCCACCAAGCTTTCGGCAGTCTGCACTGAGTGGGCTTCCAGGAGGAGGTGCACTGTGAGTCAGGCAGTGGAAGGATGACAGCCTAGGACTGAGCAGAGAGGCTTAAGATGACAAAACCAGGAGCCCAGAGTGATTGATGGAGAACCCAGGCTCTGACTATTGGGGCTCCAATGGTACAACTTTGCACCCCAGCCCCAGGACCCACCATCTTCCAGTAAACATGACCGACTCAGATCAGACCGGTGCCTGTGGCCCAACCTGGCCCAGGGTGTCTAGGCCAAGGTCTGTGGCCTGATACCCAGGCTGCAGCCTTTCCTCTAGATCTTTTCAAGATGCCCCCTTTATCTAGCCCTGCCTCTCCTCATCCAGAGCTCACAGGACAAGCCATTGGCCCCCAGCTCTAAGATCTTAGGGCCTTAGTGTCTGACTTGGAGCGTTTGATACAGAAGTGGACCCCAGTGAAACATCTGCATGCACCGGGGGCAGAAAGTCTGGCACAGTTTCTGGTAGAAAGAGTGAAGGAATCCCTGGGAGCCACCTCCCTCTTTCAGAATGGGCAGCACACTGAGGCGTCTGTGGCAGGAGGGACATTAGATGCCGACACCTGAGTCTTTTAGAAGCCCATCAGAGAGCAGAATAATTTATGAAGAGGACTCTGAAGGAACTCAGAGCAAGGGATGTGCAGGGAGCACAGCCCAGACGCATAAATCTCTGAAGCGCAAGCACCAGCTCCTACCACACCACTTCCCAAGACAGAGGATGTTATGGAGCACGGCTCACATGGCGCTCACAGATTCCTGCAGCTCTGATACAATACAGTAAATGCATTGTGACAGGAGCTGAGTGGATTCTGTGTGCTGAACAGATGTCTTCTAGCAGACGAGGTTTCTGTGACTGTATCACATTGTGCTTTCATCAATTATACATCAGTCCTCATTACAGAGGCAGGCGCTCATGACGGGATGCCGTGGCTAAGTGAGAAACCCGGCCAAACTACGAAGCAGAAGGCAAACTTGGGGGGCCCCAGGATGCCTACTAGCTTATGGGGGTGCTGGAACCCACTCCTCTCCCAAGAGACCCCACAGCACCTCCTCACCCTGCTGCCTCCTTAATGCTGAGTGTGGTCATTCACCCTTACAAGTCTTGATACCCCCTCTCTCCCAATAATTATTACAAATTATTTTAAATTGTGCAAAATAATGAACCTCCTCTACCCATCACCCAGATTCAACAACTGTCCAGATGTGTCCACTCTGGCTTCATTCTTCCCCCCACCCCCACCCCTGTTGTGCTGAAGTATTTTAAAGTAAATCCCAGGCTTCTGGTGATTTCTCTGCTACATAACTCAGGAGGGATCTTTTATTGTTTTGTTTTGTTCTTTTTGAGACAGAGCCTCAAGCTATCCCCCTGGGTAGAGTGCCATGGCATCACAGCTCATAGCAACCTCCAACTCCTGGGCTCAAGCGAGTCTCCTGCCTCTGCCTCCCAAGTAGCTGGGACCACAGGCGCCCGCCACAACCATTTTTTGGTTGCAGCCATCATTGTTGTTTGGCGGGCCCGGGCTGGGGATTTGAACCTGCCACCTTAGGTGTACGTGGCTGGTGCCTTAGCCGATTGAGCCACAGGCGCTGAGCCAAGAATGCCATTTATGTATCTAACCATGCCTATATTTCTTTAGCATCTGCTAAATATATAGTCTTCCCACAGGACTACAAGGATTGCTTTGAATAAATAGTGTCTATACAAATGTGCTTTAAAATTTTTGTAGAATGAACTAGCAAATGAATAAATGATGATAAACAATGTTGAATTAAGGAAATGAAGTAATAGTCAAGACTAATTCAATGTTAGTTAAAAATTTTTTTGTGTGAACTTAGTTAAAAAAATTTTGTGGAGTATTCAGCCAGATTATTCCAAAGACTGAGTGCGGAAGTCCATTGGTAGGAGAAGCATTTAAGATGCTAAGAAACTTACCATGTTCGTCGTTTCCTAAATTTTCTAGATCTGCAGTCCCCAATCCCTGGGCCTTGGACAAGTACCAGTGCAAGGCCTTTCAGGAACTCAATTGCACAGCAGGAGGAGAATGGCAGGTGAGCCAGCAGTAGCTTCATCTGCATTTACAGCCGCTCCCCATCACTCAGTATCACCAACCGAGTTCCACCTCCTGTCAGATCAGCAGCAGCATTATATTCTCATAGGAGCACGAACCCTACTGCAAACTGTGTGTGGGAAGAATCTAGGTTTCATGCTCCTTATAAGAATCTAATGCCTGATGATCTGAGGTGGAATTGAGGACATAAGTAACATGTTTTGGGTGTCCCTATCTCCCATGAACCCCAGATGGGATTGTCTATTTGGGGGAAGACAAGCTCAGGGTTCCCACTGAGCCCGCATCATTGTGAGTTGTATAATTATTTTTTTTTTTTGAGACAGAGCCTCAAGCTATCCCCCTGGGTAGAGTGCCATGGCATCAGAGCTCACAGCAACCTCCAACTCCTGGGCTCAAGTGAGTCTCCTGCCTCCGCCTCCCAAGTAGCTGGGACCACAGGCACCCACCACAACGCCCGGCCATTTTTTTTTTTTTTTTTTTGGGTTGCAGCCATCATTGTTGTTTGGTGGGCATGGGCTGGGGATTTGAACCCACCACCTTAGGTGTATATGGCTGGCGCCTTAGCCGATTGAGCCACAGGCACCGAGCCAGTTGTATAATTATTTAATTATGTATTACAGTGTAATGATAATCGAGAAATAAAATGCACAAAAAAAGTAATACACTTGAATTATCCCTTATCCCTGTCCATGGTAAAGTTGTCTTCCATGAAACTGGTCCTTGGCATAGTCATTACTATTGTTTTATAAAGATAAAGTGAAATAATGTGTCCAAAAAGGTTGTGGACCACTCTTCTAGATCCTTAATTCCTCTTCCAGACTACCATTTTAAACATTTTTTTTCTCTTACTTATTTATTTCATAATAATAAATCTAATATTTAGATAACAGATAGTTGCATAATACTTTATGGTTTTGTTTCTGGTCTCTAGTCACACTAGATATGCCAGATCCACGAGAATACCAAGTCATTTAATTAATGTCAATTAGCATTTGTGTGCTTGTGTCACTTGTGTTTGGCTCTGTGCTGGTATGCTATATACACCATGGTGTTTCATTCTTTTGTGCCTTTATTAATGGGGTTTCTCCATCTTAAATGCTTTTTCTTTCCTTCTTTACCTGTGTCACAGCTATACATTGACTCTTTTTTTGAGACAGAGCCTCAAGCTGTCCCCCTGGGTAGAGTGCCATGGCATTACAGCTCACAGCAACCTCAAACTCTTGGGCTTAAGCAATTCTCTTGCTCCAGCCTTTCAAGTAGCTGGGACCACAGGTGCTCACCAGAATGCCCAACTATTTTTTGTTGTGGTTGTCATTGTTGTTTGGCAGGCCTGGGCTGGGTTTAAACCTGCTAGCTCCAGTGTATGTGGCTGGCGCCCTAGCTGCTGAGCTACAGGCAGGAGCCCAGTGACTCATCTTGAGTGTTGCCTGCCCTGTAAGTCTTTCCCTGAGCCACAAGTCTAGAGTCCCATAAGCTGTTGTTCATTGTTCTATTAGAGAACATAGTAATTTTTTTTAGACACATAAATCTTACCTGTTTATATGTGCGTATCCCACACTAGGCTATAAACTCCTCAAAGTAAATAATCAGAAGCAATTTGAAGGACCTACCTCCTATTTTCATTATCAAATATACAAACCTACCTACCTGTATCTGTATCCAAATACCCTGTCTTACTTCCTGGCACAATGGGTGGGTGCCCATCCATTCATTTAAAGTCAGTTCATCTGCTGGGGCATGTCCCCTGAACTTGATTTATAGTTTGTTTACATATAGCATTCTAGCTTTATTTTCCCCAGATATTTGACCATTGCCTCATTGTCTTCTTGTTCTGGTGTTGCTGAGAAATCCAAAACATTCTTTTTTTTTTTTTTTTTTTTTTTTTGTGGTTTTTGGCTGGGACTGGTTTTGAACCTGCCACCTCCTGCATATGGGGTTGGCGCCCTACCCCTCTGAGCTACAGGCACTGCCCCCAAAGCATTCTCTCATCATTTTTTTTTAAATAAGAAGAGCGCTATATGGCTTGGCACCTGTGGCTTAGGTGGCTAAGGCGCCAGCCACGTACACCTAAGGTGGCGGGTTCAAATCCCCAGCCCGGGCC
The DNA here is from genome assembly GCA_963574575.1 of Galagoides demidoff. NCBI lineage: Eukaryota > Metazoa > Chordata > Mammalia > Primates > Galagidae > Galagoides > Galagoides demidoff. The sequence continues at coordinate 83 of CAUYQV010024838.1, read as the reverse complement.
CGCCAAACAACAATGATGGGTGCAACCAAAAAAAAAAATGGCCGGGCGTTGTGGCAGGCGCCTGTGGTCCCAGCTACTTGGGA
>CAUYQV010024832.1:0-32087 GCA_963574575.1 Galagoides demidoff | reverse complement strand
GGTATTAAGGTCCAGCTCTCCCACCTCAACACTGGACAACTCTGAAGGGTCACTCCTACCGAAGGCTGTGTTGACCAGTTTGATGGAAGTATTTCAGATTGCATGTGAAAACCCCACACTGTACCCCAGAAGGGCATTAATTACATAGTTACCATTCAATAAAATTAAAAAAAAAAAAGAAATATTAAAAAAAAAAAAAAAGGATGCCAGCGCTTTCCTTAGAAAAGTCTCTTGTCAGCCACTCATTGTTTGTCTGTCTACGAGGAGGAAGGAGGGATTTTGTGTCTATGTGGTTTTTTAAGTTGAACAACTCTTGTGGGGAAGGTATTTCTTTTTCTTTTTATACCAGTGATTTTGTTTCCTTCATTATTTGAGATGTGGTATTAAATAAGAACCTGATCATTATTTGTTTTTTTTTTTCTCCGGTATATGTAGTGGAGCTGATTTTAAAAGATAAAATTTAGTTATTGATTTGTCAGATTTCCTTAATTTAGAAAATTTTTAGTATTTATTTTGTAGTTTGCCCAAATTGTCCCATTATTTGGCATCTACTTTGACTTCCATAGTAACCCTGTGGAGTAGCTGCTGTTCCCAGGAGGAGAAATTAAATACTCCCAACAGGTTTAGTTGACAACCCCCCCCCCCCATCAGAGCCACTTAAGCTGCCATCAAGACTGAAACTGAAGTCTTCTGATTTATTGACCGTGTTCTTGAATGTAGCTTTAAAAAAGACCTTCAGATATTAAAACTATATTTTATTTGTTGTTTAAATAAACTTGAATTGACGGTTAGAAAATGGATTTGAATCAACATTGATTTTTTTGAGCCCCTCTCAGCTGTTGTACACTCAGCATCATGGAAGGTGCAGTGGGGAGTAGAAGTGGCTCCTCCCCTTTCTAATTTGTAGCTTCATTGGTAAGAAGATTAGATTCTTGATCATCAATGACAAGTGACATACACTTAGAAAAGAGCTCAGTAACCCCTGCAGCACAGAGGACAGGACAGGACTAAGTGTTCAAGTGACTAGTGTGAGCATTTATAAGAACTGGGAAGATTTAAAAGAGCTAAAGCAGATGCAGGTTTCATATCCTGAGCTCAGTCTTCAAGGGTAGGGAAGGAGGGGCTTGGGCAGGGCAGAGGCTTCCTAGGAGGTGGGAACCTGATGAAAGGCTCAGAGTCTGGAAGGAGCATGACAATGACAACATAACTAGCATTTGCCCAGCACCTAACTACTTGCCTCGCGCTGTTGTGATTGGTTCATGTGCATTAACTTATCCTTAGAAAAACCTTAAAGCAATTCTCAAAACAATTCAGGTAGAAAGTGTTACTATTCATGTTTTACATAAGAGGAAACTGAGGCACAGAGGGGTTAAGTAACTAGCTGGAGGTTGCACACCCATTAAGTGTCAGCTGGGTTCCACCAGGCAGTCTGGATTCCAGAGTCCCTGCTCAGGCTCTGCCCAGTGTGTCCTGCTGCCCAAGGAGGTGCTTATGAGGTGGGAAGGACGTTGACCTGGCTGGTGGGGAGTCGGGACTGGGACTGTGGCAGGAGGAGGATTGAATAAGTAGGTGAGGTGAAATCATGAAGAATGTAGAAATCAGGGAGAAGGGATTTGAATTTGTGCAGATAGTGTGGAAATGTGGTGCACATTTATTTTGCTTTTTTTTTTTTTTTGTAGTTTTTGGCTGGGGCTGGGTTTGAACCCACCACCTCTGCCATATGGGGCTGGTGCCCTACTCCTTTGAGCCATAGGCGTTGCCCGCACATATATTTTAGAAAAATTAGTCATTGACAGAAAGTTGAAAGATAAATGAGGGTGGGGTTCTGTGGGGGGTAGAAAGCAAGGCACACACACTGTCAGAAGGACCTTGATGTCTTCCTGGCATGAGTGACAAGTGCTAGAGCCCATGTGGGGGTGGGAGCAATGGGATAAAGGCAGAGGCTTGTGACTGTGTATGAATGAACACAGAGAAGAGCAGAGTACAGGGAAGAGGCTTAAGAAAACAGGTCAGAGATTCGAGGAGAGAACCGAGGGCTGCCAGGGCCACGGCAGCCATGGAGGACAGTGGGCAGTGACTCAGTGTATGTGCCAATGGGTCCCAGGTGGGGAAGGAGAGCACACATGCAGCCTGACGTTCTTAGTGCCCTCAGCAAACACAGGCAGATCCAGGCATGTGGAGGCCAAGTGCTGTTGCAGGAGGGAGGACAGGATGTGCTGCCGGTGGTAGGAGAGAGACTTCAGGTGCCACCTGTGTGTGCTTTCTGAGCCCAGCCAGCTGGGGGGAGGGGAGGGGTCGAGGGGACGATGCATGGCTAGATGGAGAGGAAGAAGTATCTAGAAGGTGGCTGAAAGCCTACTGGGAGCCAAGGGCACAGAAGTAAGGAGCTGAGGGATTGACTGTCTCATCAGCCAGAGGTGGTGGCAGCAGAATAGATGAGTGGACATTTAGGAGCCCAAGAATAGAAACCTTTACCCTCCCATCCTGGGCCACCTGCCAGGACCTGCAGGACTCATAGCCTTCTCCACTCCCATTCTGCTTCTCAAGTTGGTTAAGGTTGGTCCTGGCTCTTCTCCTCTCACACAGCCTCCCTAGACACCCTGCAGAATGAAAAAGTTCAGAATAGAGACCTGGAGTGATGACAGTGGGTGGCAGGCGAGTGTGCCCAACGACAGTTCTTCCTGTTGGAGGAGACTGTTGATTCACAGTGCAGTTATGTGATTCCTCTGTGCATGCTGGTCAGGGGCGTGCTGGGCCTGGGAGCCAGTTAGATACACCTGAAAAGGGCATAGGATTGGAATATTTGGGGAGAGAAGCATACCCACCAGTGGCACTTGCCTCAAAAAATATACAGGGAGAGAAGAGAGAGATGCACCTTGAAACAAGAAGAGACTGGCTGCTTGGCATGGAGGTTCTGTGCTGCGAGGTAAGGTGGCACTGGAGACAGATTTCGAAGGCAAGAGAAAGGGTTTTAGTGTCCTCTGCATGATGGAGTGAACACAGTGAGAACCAGTCATGGCTGGTTTTCCTTTAGGGAGAGATTCATCTGGCAAGAATGCATAGGATAGTAAAACCCCCAGGCTTGGGAGACCTTTGCAAAATATGTGAAAAAATTTTCTTTCTTTCTTTTTTTTTTTTCTGAGACAGAATCTCACCATGTTGCCTTTGGTAGAGTGTTGTGGTGTCACAGCTCACAGTAACCTCCAACTCTTGGGCTTAGGTGATTCTCTTGCCTCAGCCTCCCACGTAGCTGGGACTACAGGGGCCCGCCACAATGCCCAGCTAAAAACATCTTTCAATTTCCCATATTATCTTCCTCTCCTAGCTTTAAACATATACTCTGTTGAACTTCTAAAATTTTACTGAGCAAGTAAACAAATTTAAAGAGATTCTGTTGAATAATGCCAGAAAAGATTAAGTACAGGCTTAAGTCATTTTTTTCTGGGCTGCAACTAATCTCTTTTATTATTGTAGTATTGACTATTATAGTATTGATTTATTTACTTGATAATACAGCAAGACTTTTTGATGTGGTCCTGAAAGTTAGCACTCACACATTTGTTTTGTCACATGGGTCTCTCCTCATGCCTCCCTTAGAGCATTTTAAAATTCAACAGTACACAAGAATTTAAAATGAAAATGTTTCACCAGAGGTAACAAATTTTAAAAGTTGCTAGTCTTTATAGATGGAATAAAAAAATGAGCAAGTTACAGTAAGCCAGAGCTGAATGGGTCAATAATGCGTTGGGTTTATTTCTCTTATTTCCATCCCCCCATGAAGCAGCTTTCATATTATTTTTTTTTTTTTTAGAGACAGAGTCTTACTTTATTGCCCTCCGTACAGTGCCGCGGCATCACACAGCTCACGGCAACCTCCAGCTCCTGGGTTTAGGTGATTGTCTTGCCTCAGCCTCCCAAGTAACTAGGACTACAAGCGCCCACCACAATGCTTGGCTATTTTTTGGTTGCAGTTTTGCCGGGGCTGTGTTTGAACCTGCCACCTTTGGTATATGGGGCCAGTGCCCTACCAGCTGAGCAACAGCCTCCACCCCGCAGCTTTCATATTTTAATTTCAAATGGCTTGGTCCCTTAGTGAGGGGATAAAACAGTCATAGAAGAATCTATATTGAAAAGAAGAGGGTCCAAGGCCTTCCTGTGAATTCCCTTTCTTACTGGCTTCATGCTTATTTATAGCTATTGTTTGTACTCTTGGTGGGCCTTCAGAAATCTTCGTTCTAAAATTTGAGGGTCACTTCAAGGTATTATTTAATAAAGGAGTAAGACTGGACAACTCAAAACTATGTAATTTTATGAATGTTTTAATAAATTTAAATGTTTAAAAAATGAGTTAATATTCACCTTAAAGATGTTCATCTTAGGAAGCATGTTTACTCCAAGTATTTGGTTTCTGTGGTAGTTCCATACAGTTAAGGGGAAATCACTGACAGAATAGGACGTAGCAAAATGGAACTTCTTGAGTTTGAACAGAAATTTATATAGCTAATTCTAATTGTGGAAAGATGGAATTGTCTATGGGTACTTTATCACAATAAAAATTTTTAAATATTCTCAAGGAAAAACTGGATATTCATATATTTTTCCATAATTTGATGGGGGAAAATCTTTCTTGGTGCATCTTCTAGTTTTTTATCCACAGAGAATATGAGACTGTTCTATGCCTTGCTACAGTTACCAGAGGTTTGTAGGGGGTTTATTGGGAGGGATACCCAATTGGTGCCTAAGGTTGCTATGGGATAGTTAAATTCATATGATTAGGTTTGAAAAATCAGTGCGCTGAAGCTTTGGACTTTCATCTGCAAATTTTGGTCATTTAATTACAAGCTTCCTTATGTTCTATGTTAACTGATGTCTGCAGGGAAGGTGATTTTTGTTTGTGGGCCAGAAGCAGCATGTTTCAGTCACTCACCTTGAGTGGTCGTGTGCTAGACACAGAGGCAGGTTAGAGAGAAGCAGAGATGGGCTTGTGCGGCCCTGCAGCTTGGCTTCTGAAGTAGGTGAGCGCTAGGCAGTAGGGAGAGTGAAGACCACGTTAGAGGCTTCCCTGGGTGTTTTTGGCGGGCAGTGGCTGTTTACTGTTAGCAATTGCTAAAGAAGGCACCTCATGCCAGATGGAATCCCTTGGCTTTAGAGCCTGATGGATAATGGCTGTAGAGCCATTCAAATGTTAAGGAGTCTGAACTGGAATTTGCAAATATAATAACTATTTAATATTAACCAGTGCAATAGAAGTTAAGTACTAGCCTAGTACTCAATACCATGCAAGTATTGACAGGCACGTCTAGCTGCTCAGGTGATTAGATTACAGGAGCTGATTCTGCCACCTCCAGGCATCTCTGGGAAGGGTGTTTGTACAGTACTTTAGTTACCATTTATCACCTTTTGCCCTCTGAGAAAGCACCTCCATGGGACCGATAATGTAGCAAAAATTCCCTCTGCAACCTTGTCTCCCACTTTCTTTTCCTTACATGATACGAAAGGCAGTTCCCACCTACCAGAGTCTATTTCCTGGAACTATGTCCTTGTTCCTCATACATAATATATTACAAAGGCACCAACAATGTGCCAGACATTTTACACCCATTATCTCTGCAAAATAGATCTTATTGGTCTATTTTATTTTATTTATCTATTTATTTATTTTTTGAGACAGAGTCTTACTTGGTGTTCTAGGTAGAGTACCATGGGCCTCAGCCTACCTCATAGCAACATCAGACTCCTGGGTTCAAACAATCCTCTTGCCTCAGCCTCCTGAGCAGCTGGGACTACAGGTGCCTGCCACAATGCCCGGCTAGTTTTTCTGTTTTTAGGAGAAATATGGTCTCACTCTTGCTCAGGCTGTTCTCAAACTTCTTAGCTTAAGCAATCTCTCCCCACCTTGGCCTCCCAAAGTGCTAGGAATTACAGGTGTATATCACCATGCCTGGCCATATTGGTCTGTTTTATATACCTGGAAAACTAAGGCTAAAGGTCAGAGAGCTAATTGGCAGAGCTGGGATTTGAACAAAATTCTGTTGAGTTTCAAAGTCCATGTTCTTACTGAAAATAACGAACAACAAATGTAGTAGTATTTACTGAGCCGTTATTATATACCGGGCAGTAATCGTTATAATAAACTCAGAAAGTAAGAAAAACTAAGAATCGGAAACCGGAGATCATGAAATATAAGTATCTTTCCCAAAATTATTTAGTAGATAGCAGACCTAAAATTTGAACTCAATTGATCTGGTTTCAAAGACTTTTTACCACTGCGCAATTGGGGCAACGGGGGTGGCGGTGTGGATGTGGTGTTCTGACTAGATAAAACCAGGGCAAGAAGGCTAGGGCAGTGTGGGGCAACACAGATGGTAGGTTACATACACCTGGGATCAGACTTTCTATTTATTTCCTTTCTAGGTATCAGCTTCCTTGGGTGCACCAAGCAAGTTTTCCAGTATGAATCCCACAGAAACTAAGGTATGAAGAACCTTCACGGGTCAACTTGGATGAACACTGCTTTCAGTTGAACATATTATAAAGCAAAATAAATGTAGACTACTTGTTGACAAATGAGTTGTGTCTGAGAAAGTTTAAGCTATGGAAGTCAACATGCTCTTCCTCATTTATGGGGGTCTCTGGAAACTGAACTTTTCTTCTGATATTTACCTCAAACAGCATTGTAGAGTTGTTGTGAGGACTAAGTGAATTGAAGGACATAGAGCTTAGAATAGTCCCTGGTACCTAAGAGGTGATTGATACACATTAGTTATTATGGCTGTCATTATAATGTTCGGTGCCTCCACTACCAAGAATAAATTGAGCAATTACTGATTGAGCAAGCTGCTTTTGTCTGTGAGAATACATCCTTAATTGTAGTGTAGCGTTCTCTCATGCAAAAATTTGTATTGCCAAATTACAGATGGAATGCTATTAATAGATTCAGATCACCACAATACCAGCTGCCTTATTTTCCTTGTTAATCATTTAATAAATTGCATAAACTCAAAAATGAATAATACCATAAACAGAAACTCATTAGCAAGGGTGTAAAATTTAAATTTTTAAAAAGAACACTTCTTCGATTATGAATTTTCTTTTTTTCCCAAAATAGTAAGTGTGTTGGCATAACAAGCGGTCATTATGTGAAGAAAGTATGCATCGTCATTACTGAAGCATAAAACAAGATAAACTAAGAGGGTATTTGACTTTAGCTTCTTTAGATAGTAAAACAAATATAGAAGTTTGTGCTGATAACACCAAGCAGATAAAAGGAGGTGAAATGGCAGAAAGCATTAGGCCTAATTTGTAATCTCTTTGAAAAGTTCATAAAATGTTTAATCAAATTTAATTCTGATTTCATATCTTCCCTATATCAAAAATGCATGCATGTACATAAGGAATTATCTTCTTTTACACAGGTAGCCTTTAGTTGGGTAGAACTGAGTAAAATATCACACTAATGGTTCTAAATTACAACCTATTCTTCAGAAGCGTTCCTAGAACTTTAAATTAGATCTCTGCATACAGAGCTATGATGTGCCCAGTAAAAATCCACACACTAAATATTTACAAAAATTTTAAAATGTCATGTTGATAGAATTTCCCAAAAACTTATAGCCCCTCTAAATATTTGATTATGACCAACCATTGGAAATATAGGTGGGAAAAATATTACTCATATAGCCTTTATACAGAGAAAGAAAGGAAAGCAATCAAATTAAAATTATCAGTGGAAATCTTTACTGAAAAAATGTAAACCCAAACTGAAATATTTGCTTGAGACCTTAAAGTGTAAGTGCCTACAACTTCCTGGAGTTTCATATGTATGTGTATTTTTACATACATGTATTTACATTATAAATTACGCAGAAACTTTATGTCTACCTTGTGTGAATGTGTGTGTGTGTATATACCTATATACATATATACATACATGCATATGTGCATCAAGTAGATAAAAAATTAATAGAATGGATTTTGGAATAGTCATTTTAACCTTTTTTATGCATGTTACTTATTTGTCAGATAAAATAAAATTACACTTGGGGCTGTGCTCTTATATTTGGCCATTCTAATCTGCAAACAGATGGAAGGACCAAATCTTCCTAACAAGAAAAGATGGAAGAAACAGGTGACCTGGTTCCTTGTGCTGGGCCTCTGTCTGCTCCAGTCACCCAGCTGCTCAGCACGTGCTCGTTGCTCCAGTGTACAGAGTTCCATGACTCTTTGCCCTGCCATGGGCTCTGCAGGCTTAGTTGCCTGTCAGTCACATTCTGGCACTGACAGTACATTTCACTGCTTCCTGTGCCCTTGATTCTGTCACCATCCCATTGTTTTTACACTGTCAGCCAAACTGTGGTGTTTTACAGATGAAAATATGATACTAATGGTTTTTCCTGCTTAATGGGCACAGTGTAGGGGAGTATGGCACACCTTTTGAGTGCAGGACACAACTACAAGAGGGACTCTACGTAACTCAAAGATTGTAACCTGGTAGTTTGTACCCTCACCTTAACCTGAAATTAAAAAAAAAAAAAGAAATTGAAAAGGCAACTACAACTTGAACTTTACCCTAGAATTAAAAACAATATAGCGTAAAAATTTGTACCTCATTAATTTAAAAAAAAAAAAGAAATTGAAAAGGAAAAAATATATGATATTAATGGTTTTGAAACATGTTTGAAGGATGAGGGTCATCGTATGTTACATGTTAGCTATAATGTAAATATTGTTTTTTTTAAACATGTCTTTGATACACATAGCCAGAAGAAAGATATAAATTGCTATCTGAATAGTAAGAGCAGAACATTAATTATTGTGCTTAAGGGTTTATCTGGAGTTACAAGTCCAAGTAAAGTGTAATAAATTTATAATTACATCAAAACCATTTCTTTTGAGCTTCTTTAGTTGCTGAAAATCTATGATAGTCTTTGTAAACTATGTCCATTTTCCTTCTTTCTTCCTTTCTTTTCTCCCCGCCCCCCCCAAATTTAGGCTGTAAAAACAGAACCTGAGAAGTCACAATCAACTAAGGTAAATGCTTTAAAACTGCTAGTGAGTTCTTTGGATTCTTTCTAATAATAAGAGTAAGTGACCAATTTTCTACACTGGTGCTACTGAATAGTGCAGGGGTTGGTCAGCTGATTACTTTTGAACCACACACTTGAATATGGTTGTGTAGGTGGAGAGCACATATAAAGTATCACATCAAATCTATACATTGTTAAAATAATATATAATATTTTCTAGATAAAAACTATGTATTTCAGAAGGCATTTTGTTCAAATCTAGATTTTTTGTTATAGGTAAAGCAGTTGTTTAAAAAATGAAGTGATAGGCACAAAGGAGAAAGGACAGAGGGCAGTGGGCGTCCAGTCACAGCTCCAGTGAGACACAGAGTAAGGTTTCCACCGGACTCAACACCCAGATGACAGAGGGACGGGTCTCTCCCAGTAAGCCTGCTGAGTGCATCTTGACTATCTCATCTCAGTTGTGGAGCTAGTGATCTGTTACTGGGGAGACCAACTTCTCTTGCTCTCCTAACTCACAGCTTCCAGAATGAGAATCTTCCTGCCTCAGCATGGAGGTGTACCATAGGATATCTGTGACAGCATAAATGTTTCTTCTCAATAAGGTGCTGTAATTTATTTTTTTAAGAGCTTAAGCACATACTCAGATAAGACCACAGGGTTTCCTATGGAAAAGCACAGTGGTGCTTTGGGCCTGTGTCATGAAGTGCAGGTGAGGGTGAAAAGGTGAGGCTGATCTGATTTTTTGTAAGGCCTTTTGGGGGCTCTTGAGGATGGCAGTCAAATAGTAACTGGAGAGTGAGGAATCTAGTGGCTAGGTGGAAATTGTCTTCATTCCACATTTAAATGCTTTGGATGATCTACCGCATCGCAAGAGAATTGGATGTCTGGTGATAATAACTTCCCTGTGGTAACAAAAAACTGCAAAATCATTATATTGAAGAAGATACAGTGTTCTTTATTTCCCAGGAAAGATTTTTTTAAAAAAATACTGTCTCAAGTAGGATTCCCTGTCACCAACCCCAGTGGTCACATTCATCACATGATCTCTGTGTAGATAGATTTGCAGTTCCCAGTTTATCTGTGTGAGTTGTGGAAAACAGCCAGTAATTTAGAGATACACATGTTAAAACATCATTTAGGTGAAATACTAAGTTTTCATTATTCTTCTGATAGTCAACATTATTGGAGACTGTTGGTAGGGTTACTGTTGACTAGATAGTCCTGAGAAAGGCAAAATGTTTTTTTTTTTTTGAGACAGAGCCTCAAGCTGTCACCCTGGGTAGAGTGCTGTGGCCTCACTGCTCACAGCAACCTCCAACTCCTGGGCTCAAGCGAGTCTCCTGTCTCAGCCTCCCAAGTAACTGGGATCACAGGCGCCTGCCACAACACCTGGCTATTTTTTGGTTGCAGCCATTATTGTTGTTTGGCGGGCCTGGGCTGGATTTGAACCCGCTACCTTAGGTGTATGTGGCTGGCGCCTTAGCTGTTTGAGCCACAGGCGCCGAGCCGGCAAAATGTTTTAATGGGAATTTTATTCTTCAGCCCATTTAGAAATATCAAAATAGTATATTCCAATGTGATTGAATTTTAACCTTTTGAAATTGACAGCCATCTGTGGTTCCTGAGAAGAAATCCCAAGAAGGAAAGCCAGAAGAACACACAGAGGTAAGTGATTATCCTTAGGACTTGATATGATCACATCTTTCTGTGAGGCATACTGAAACTCTCCTGTTATTCAAGACTCATCCTGACAGTGGATAGCTCGTTATTTGTTTGTTCAGCTAAATGGTGCCATCATGTGGCAATAGCAGTGTTTACAATTTACTCTAGATTCTTGCTGAATTCAGGGGGAAGAGTTTGCACTATTTCAAATTTTGTGCCTTTGACCTATAGTGAAATTCTATCACATGTACATCAAATTAATTCAAATTTGCATAACTTAAAACTACAAACAGCACACTTGTTATGAACAGTTTTTATTCTATAGAGAAAAGTATCAGTGTTTAAAACTACCATCTTGTTAATCTCGTTGTATGTGTGTGTGCTTTTAGCCAAAAAGCCTGCCCAAGCATGCCTCAGACAAAGGAAGTAAACATGCTCGTAGTGAAAGAGCAGTTTCCAGATCAAGCGAACAGGTGCCATCCGAGAAACCAATGGAACGAAAGGTAAGTAAGGCAGGTTGATAGGAAAACACCAGTTCAGCTGGGTGATGAGATACAGCTCCTCTGTTCAGACAGAAGTATGTAGTGTTTTGGAGTGTTTGGAGCTGTGCTGCATAGATTTTTGTATTGTAATGAATTGGTGCTATTGGTTTTGCAAAGAGTGTTGTGGAAACTTGGGGTTACAGAGGGCCTGAGAAGGGCATCAGATGGATTTAGTGGATACACTGTGTAGCTCTACTCCACTGCCCAGCAGGACAGCAGGTTCTGGCCTCTCCCAGACAGGATGTTTTTGACTGAGGTTGCCTTTGGTCACCTTCATGCCTGGGGTAGGGGGACACAGATACCCTATGCTATCTGGTTCTTTAAATGAAAGTCTTAAAGCATTTTTCTTAGAGTATTGTAGAAGGGATGAACTTGTACAGCCCAAAATCAGAAGTTTATTTTGTAATTATGTAATTAATAACAGCCAGCTTTTAGAAGAATTAACATCTATGAGAAGAACTTTTTCATTGAGTGAGCTTAGAAGATAATAACTAGGTCTGCTTTACAATGTATTTTATATCCGAGATCCAAAGTTTGTGTGACCCACCAGTTAAGTGTTACCACATGTATTTTGTTTGGCTTACTATGTTGTTAAAGATTATTTTAAAAAATATATGAAGGAAAAAAATGAGCAGAGAGTGGGAGAGTAAACATAAGCTAAAAGACTATTATTCACTATAGGTGTAAGGAATTTGGCAGCTCTGTTCACTACCTTGACCCCATTCTTCTGTTGGAAAGCAAGGATAAAGCTTTCAATTTAATAGTGTAAGAATATATACGTAAAGAAATACATACACATTTTGTAGTGGTAAAAAAAAAATGTAATAGCAAAAACCCTTGTAAGAGCTGAGCACTATTGATGGAAATATCCTAAATGTTCACCATAAAAAAGTGCAGGTTAAATAAAGTGTATGTAAGACATCTATATCATCGTTTTAAAAAAATGAGATCTGGATAGATGTGTTGATATGTAAAAACAGCTCAGAGCTCTGATTGGGGGGAGGAGACAGCAGTTTCCTGTAATGTCTTTGAATATAAAGCAATAAATATATGTGCTTGCATCTCTGGAATTATTTCTGGATAAAAAAATTATTTTTAATTACTAGGAATTAAAGTCAGATTAAATTACATAAAGTCCTAATTTCTAGCTTCTCTTGACAAATCAGACTCTTGAACCACAGTGGGCTCATACAGTAACAGTGGCCAACAAGCCATTACACCCAGCTCATATGCTATAGCTTACTGTGGCCCCTGCCAGGCCCAGTCTCCTGCTTGTGTTAACTGTGTGAACTCCATAGGCCCTGGAGTCCAGCCTCATAAGGTGCCTGGCACGGCACTGCCCATGTTACATGCCGCTTCACTGCTGCGCTCATGGGGCCATGCTTTTCATGTTTGAAAAGCATGATCACGGGATGTTCATTGTGACCTAGTCCTGTCAATCTTTCATCCTCACTCTTAGACCAAACCACAAGACACAATTTCTGCTGGTGGAGAGAGTGTTGCTGCTGGTGTAGCTGCAGCATCGGGCAGACCTGGTGACAAGGTGAGCACACGAGGCAGACAGGCACGGGCCTCTGGGCTGGCCACATTTCCCTTGCAAGAAGCACATGCTCAGGTAACCTGTCAGTTGATTAAACTGAATCCTGTTCATATGTGAACTTTCATAAAAAGAGTATGCGTTTAAGGGATATAAATTGAACAAGAGATACCAACAATGATTTTAAAATTCATATATCCAATAAATGCTTAAGGTGTACCTGCCATAAATAAAGCCTGGTGTCAGGACTGAGGAAATTAATTTGGGAGTTGATTCAGACCCTGTCTTCCAGCTTTATAGCTATGAAATAAAGAAAATAACATTTTCATGAGCATTTCAATCAGTAGCTGGAGCACCAATGACAAGATGGAAATGAAAATTTTAAAAAGTAATATTAACTATTTATATGTCTGCTTCTCAAAATGGGAAGAGTATCTCCTTAAAGGCTGTATGGTAAAGAAAGCCAGAGGGTAAAATATGGCACATCTTTCTGAAGTATTTTTCCTTGAATTTTAGAAGAAAAGGCACACTGTATTTTATCCAAACTAATATAAAACTCCTATGGAGTAAAGGCAAAATTTATAAAAACTTCTATTTTTTTTTTCTAGAGGGTTTTTCTAAAGGGTGTTCAGAAACTTCTAATTGAAAATACCCAACTTCATTCTTTTTTCTTGTAGCAGATCACTTGTACATTGTGACCTAGTCCTGTCAATCTTTGACTATCTTGAGACTCCTGCCCTCACCCCAGGAACACTTGTTACTCATTTGTGCTGATGGGGACTACTTAGATGAAATGGTTAGAAAATGGATAGATTTAAGGCCAAGTATTGGATATATTAGAATATTTTTTTAAATGCAAACAAAGTTTTAAATTTTGTGTTAGGTATAAATTGGCCAATATTATTAGTAAAAGCTAAATAATAAAATTAGGAGAAACTTGAAGCTGGAGGTCTTTTGAGCCCAGGAGTTGAAGTCCAGCAGTGGCTTGTGTGTTGAATTCTGTTGTGCCTTGACTTGTGTTGGAACTTGGTGCCTGTCATTTCACTTTTTTTGTTTCTGATTCTTCTCCAGTAAGTGGAGTTGATCAGACCTGCCTTCTTGCTTCAATATACAGCATGTTCAGAATACAGTGGTTGACTCTGTAGGACATGCTAGCTGCAGGTTGGCAGTGAGGGGTGGAGAAGAAGACAGCTGACTGTAGCACAAGGCAGATTAAGGAAAACCCTCATGGGGAGCAGTTTGGTGAAAATGGAGGTATTCTGTATGATTTCAGGGAATCTATAAAGGCTTTGAAAGGTAGATGGGATTTGAGTTAGGCCTGGATGGAGAACTGGTATTGCAGGCTCACTAATATATCATGGTGTTGAGAAGTATCAGATATGTTCTGGGAGACTAGGCACAGTGGCTTACACCTGTAATCCTGGCACTCTGGAAGGCTGAGGCGGGTAGATCACTTGAGCTCAGGAGTTCAAGACCAGCCTGAGAAAGAGCAAGAAGACCCTGTCTCTACTAAAAACAGAAAAACTAGCTAGTTGTAGTGGCAGGTGCCTGTAGTCCCAGCTTCTCGGGATGCTGAGGCAAGAGGATTGCTTAAGCCCAAGAGTTTGAGGTTGCTATGGGTTATGATGACTCTCTGGCACTCTACCCTGGGCAACAGAGTGAGACAATGTCTCAAACAACAACAACAACAAACAAACAAACAAAAAAAAAGAATTTGTTCTGGGCACAAAGTATATTCCAGTATAGGTGAAGCACAGAGTGGGTGGGGTGGTTTAAGAGCAGAAAGACACATTATGTGATAATGTGAAGAAGGGTAAGGTGAGTTTATATGTGTAGTGATTCAGCTGACAGTGGATAGCCATCACAGAACAGAGGCAGTGGTTTGGTTGAAACCAAGCTGCAGAAGGATTATAGGACTATGGGAGGTGGGATGAATAGCGATAAGATGGTGGAAGGTTGTCTAGATTGTACTGTTTCAGTATTTCTGGTGAGTGATACTTTAACCTAAGTTAGAGTTGTAACTGAATAAGAAAATGGTGAGATATACAAGAGTCATTGCATAGTTGAAATCCTTGGATTTCAGGAAGTGATTGGCTGAAATGGGCAAAGGCAAAGTGAGGTCTAAGATAACCTGGGTTTCCAAATCTGATTGAAGTAGGTTGGTAAATCTTAGGTAAGGCAGGGGAGGCCCCAAGGGCACAACATTTAAGGAGGCGCTCACCTTCCGGTCTGTGCAAGTGCAGGGTTGACTCCTGAGGGTGAGTGTCTCCTTAACCTGTGAGCTGGGCACCTCGCAATCCGTTGGGTAAAACTGACAGGTGGACAGAAGTCAGAAGAGAGATTGATGTCTGATTGTACGCTGGCTGAATTTAAGTGAAATGTTCAAAGAAAGCTGTGTCACAAGGCAGTTAAAATATTTTTTTGGAGTACAAATACTAAGGAATAGAGAAGGACAGGAGGGAGGGAAGGAGTTAAAGAAAGAAAGGGGTGAGAGGATAGAAAGAGGGCAGAGACAGAGAAACTCTGAGAGAGGAAGAAGGAGGAGGGAGGTGGGGCAGAGAATATGAGTCACTATCTGCCTGAGGTGGTGGTTGAATCATGGAAGTGTTTCCATTGCCCAGACTGAGGGTCACACCCTGCAGTCCCCATGGTATTTTTAGTATTATGATTCCAGCAATCACTTATTTAGAGCTTAATTATTATATATACAAGTACTTACATAGTACTTAGCAAGCGCTAAACTGGTTTTCATACTTCACATAGATAGATTTATCTAATCCTCCCAATCCCTGAGGTAGGTACAGTCATTTTCTCTAGTAAGTGATTTGCCAGTGTCTCCAGCAGCCACACCTGTCTCGACAGGGGAATTTATCCAGTCAGAGCCTGTGCCCTTCCTGCACCTTCCTGTGCCTTCCTGCCAGAAATTGGGCACCTTCAAATGGAATGTGGTCCACTGTGGATTAAATCTAACAACTTTCCCTATTATTTCCTGCCAATCCCTGAAAGTTTGACCCTTGGGCCTAGAGGTAGGATGGCCAGCATAGTGCAGAAACATGAAGGATGTGTGAAACTGGAGGTCAACAAGGGACACCAGAGGTGGCTGAAGGCAAAGGGCGTAGACACAGAGCAGGGTCAGGCATGGTGCTGGGGCTGACAGCTGAGAGAGATGAGTTATGAGGGGAGTCAAGCTCCAGAGATTACGTCTGAACACAGACTTGGGAATTGCAGATTGGAAGGATATGGATGTCTTTGGTAAAGCATCTGGCTCTGTGAGGGATAAACTTGTTTTAGGAAAACTAAGGATAGTGAGTGATGAGATGCCAAAGCAGGGTTATGGAGGTCTGGGTGTGCAGCAGGGCAGACACTGGAGGGCCATAGTTGGAAGCGGCAGCCTTCAGAAGGAACTCATGGGTTTTGCAAAGACTGGCTGTGGGCCCTGTAAAAGAATAACAAAGAGGCAGACGGTCCTGGGTTCAAATCTTAGTTGTGTTCCTTACTGGACAACCTGAGGAAACTTACTTAATCTCTCTAAATAAGGTGAATATTAAGTTGTTTCTCAAAATGATAGAAAACATACAGCCCAGTATTCAGTACAGGGCAGGCATTTAGTGTACAATCGGTGCTGTTAATTATAGTGAATCATTTTAAAATATGTAATATCATAACCTTGAGTTCTGTAAAGGCATGTGAGAAGAAGTTTTATTTTTTTTTTTTCCCCACTTCCCACCAGAAAAAAGAAGAGAAACCATTAACTCCAGCTGTACCAGTTGAATCCAAACTGGATAAACCATCTGGAAAGGTAGGAGGAGAGCGGTATAATTGTATTCACCTACATGCCCTATGTTTATCATAAACTGATTTTTTTGTGGGCAAATGTTGGAGGGAGGGTAACTTAAAGGACCATTTTAATGAATTATTATTTCAAACTAGTATGATTGAGTTGAAAGTGTGGTTTTTACACATAAGTTTGTAAGATTTTATATTATACTCCTCTATTTTAAAAACTGCAGTTTCATCCCATGGAGTTTACATCCCACTTTCCCTCCTGCAAATACACCTTCTTTAACAAGAGGTACTGCTAAGAAACGTCAGCTAGTTCTTTATCCTGAAATTCCAAAGAGTCGAACCACACTATTATAATAGATCTAATTATAAATAAATACCTCTGCTCAGAGAAGTCCTAACGTGATTTCCTCTGTGGGTGCAGGTTATTGTTCATAGTGGATCATTCTTATCTTCAAAAAATAGGATGGAGGCCATCTTTCATTTCTCATATTTATTTAAGCCCATATTAACACAAAAACTGTTAATTTTTGTACATTTAATGTCTCAGAAAATTTCTGTTTTGCAAACATCTTTGGGCAAGCAACTATGCAGAGATTTCATTGGTTTTCTTTGTATAAAGCTATGGAACACTACGTATAAACAATAGATATGGATACCAAGCATATCTCCTATTGCTTAGAGCAACAAACTCACAATTCTTTATATTTTGGGGTCTTGTCTTTTTTTTTAATTGTCAGTACATTGGATTGGCAGCTTTAATGAACACATAACATTTGTTCATGTAGTTAATGCCTTTAGACTTGTTGAAATTGTGATTCTTACCTGAATTTGTACTCCGGGACTTAAGTAATGAGGTCTGTTTGAGATTAGCAATGAGGTCTGTTTGAGATTAGCTCTTAACTATTTTGGTATTTGAAGAACTTCTGGTGTTTGGTGGTTTTCTATGTGGAATAATTTTTTTGTAGTCAAAACACCAAAAGTGGAGTGTGTTTAAAGAGTGACATTCAATATCTGCTCTTTGTCTTCAGTCAGGCCTGGACGCTGCTTTGGACGACTTAATAGACACGTTGGGAGAACCTGAAGAAACTAAGGAAGACAGTCCAACGTACACCGGACCAGAAGTTTCAGTGTGTGATCTCAGTATCTGTGGTGTTCGCGCTCAGTAGGCAGGAGAGCAGGGAGCTTGTGGTCAGGAGTATGAGGGCTCCTGGTGCTCTGACACTGGGTAGAAACAGGATGATGTTGGTATTGACACCGCAACTAAAAATTAGTGTTGGAGGTGGAGATGGTATGTCCTATGATAGCTGTTCTGTTACTTTGGATCAGCAAATATTTATTGATTGTGCAAATATTAGCACTGAGATATAGCCAATTAGATCTTATTTTCTGTCTTCAAGATTTAAGTCCAGTGGTTTTGAACTAATTTTGATTTGTCAATATTTACTACCTTTAGTTAATCTCTATTTATAATTCCTGAAAAGCAAGAAAATTTTATGTTCCTTGGTATTTATTTAAAAAAGACATATCAGCTAGGGCACCAGCCACCTACCCTGGGGCTGGCAGGTTTGAACCTGGCCCGGGCCTGACAGAGACAATGACAACTACAACAAAAAAATAGCTGTGCATTGTGGTGGGCTCTTATAGTCCCAGCTACCTGGGAGGCTGAGGCAAGAGACTTGCTTAGGCCTAAGAGTTTAAGGTTGCTGTGAGCTGTGATGCCAAGGGTCTCTACCAATTACACATACTGGTAGACATAATGAGACTCTGTCTCAAAAAAAAAAAAAAGAAAGAAAGACATGTCATAGACCAGGTGAAAAGGTTTTGATTCTAGAATTTATAAAGAATAAAAAGCTTTGAGAGGGCTTGCTTCAGCAGCACATATACTAAAATTGGAACAATACGGAGAAGATTAGCATGGCCCCTGCTCAAGGATGACACGCAAATTCATGAAGCGTTCCATATTAAAAAAAAGAAAAAAAGAGCATTGAGAAAAGGACAACCCAAAAGAAAGTTAGGAGAAAACTTGATTAGCCAATAAACACGTGAGATGAAATTCTCCCTGGTAATTAGGAAAGTGACATTAAAACATGGAAAAACACCACTTAGCACTTATCAGAATAACTAAACTGTAAAAATCTGACAACTCTGGTGGGTGTTAAAGATGAGCATCTCTTTCACCCAGGAAGTCCTCCCTGACCAGAAGGGAGTCCTACCCTTGTGCACAAGGAGTTACAAGAATTGCTGAAATGGCTGGGCACAGTGGCTCATACCTGTAATCCCACCACTCTGGGAGGTCAAGGCGTCTGGATTGCTTGAGCTCAGAAGTTTGAGACAAGCCTGAGCAAGAGCAAGACCCCACTTCTACTAAAATTAGAAAAATTAGTTGGGTGTTGTGGTAGTCCCAGCTGCTTGGGAAGCTGAAGCAAGAGGATGGCTTGAGCCTAGGAGTTTGAAGTTGCTGTGAGCTATGAGGCCACAGCATTCTACCCAGGGCAACAGAGTGAGACTTTGTCTCAAAAAAAAAAAGAAGAAATATATGCAAAGTAATGTAGGACATTGTTTATGAATACCTACATAAAAATATGCTCACCTTTAAATGAATGGCTAGGACAAAGTTCAGGATGGTAGCCCTTTCTGGGTAACAAGGAAAGGCAATCTGAATAGAGAGGGCTATGCAGGAGAATCCACACTGTGATTTTGTTTTCTTAGAAATTACATAAGAAATAATTATGTAATTATCTGATGGAGTTGAGTATGGGGTTATAAAAAATTTATTACACTATTAACTCCACCTTTATATGTACTGGAAACATTAGATGATGAAAACATTTGAAAACAAATGCGTCTTTAATATGGGAATCAACTTTAAAACTCTATACATTTTCTAGCATTGCATGTGAATTGAGCCAATTAAATTCTTGCAGAACTTCAGAATAGTATTATGATTCCATTAATTAACTAACTCTTGATTTCATTTCACTGGTTCCATAAACTGATAGTGGAATAGTACTTTGGCTTTAGTATATGTGTATAATATTCTCAGCTAATTAGTTACATAATATCCTTACATGTGTGATTTTGTTCCAGGATCCAATGAGTTCCGCCTACATAGAGGGATTAGGTAAAAGAGAAGTCACACTTCCTCCAAAATATAGGGAACTTCTGGCTGTAAGTTAAATATTCACTTACTTTTATTTCATGGTTTCCTTTTTAATCTATAATTTCATATCAATATCCTCACAAATTTTTATGTTTAAAAATATAATGGGGCATATGAAACTATCACTGTAAAACTGACTGCTGGTGCTAGGGAAACAAAGTACAACAGATTGGATGGCTAAATGACAGAAATTTATTGTCTCAAAGTTCTGGAGGCTGGCAGGTGAGACTCGGGTCAGCAGGCTAGCTCCTCCTGAGGGCAGGGGGAGAAGAGTCTCTTCCAGGCCTCTCTGCTTCCTTGTCCATGCATGTCTTCTCCCTGTTGTCTTTACATCATCTTCCCTCAATGCCAGTGTTTTCCAACCAACACTTAAGTTGATTAAAAAGAAGACTAAAAAAGAAAAAAAGAATATACTTACTGAGCTTTGAACTTCTTTTGAAAATAATTTAGTTAATCTCTAAAGATTTTCATGGCACCCCTAAGATCCTCTCCTGGAAGACCAGTGTGCTGCGGCATACTGGTTGAAAATCACTGCTCTATGCTTATCTCAGGGTGCAAATTCCTCCTTTTTATATGAATATTAGCATATGGGATTAGAGTCCACCCTAATGGTTTGGATTAATTCTATAAAAAAACCCTGTGTCCAGATCAGATCACCCCCTAAGATACTGGGGATTAGCACTTCAATGTGTGAACTGGGGACAAGTAACACAATTCAGCCCATACCACACTGAGCCATACATGTTGCCCATCATATGGATGAATTTTGCCTTCTCAACATTATCAAATTAATATATGTTTCAGAAAAAAGAAGGAATTACAGGCCCTCCCCCAGACTCTTCGGTGAGTTTATATAAATGTCTTGTAAGATCGAAATTAACATTTTTTCATATCTTTGGCTGGGGGAACAGGGATACCAATTCTGTATTTGAGGATTATGATTTAACTCATCTCCAAATCAGATAGAGCTTCTTTCTGTTCAGAGAAAGGGGATTGTTGTGGGGAGTGTTTCATTGTTTCTTAGCCTTATATAGTTTTTTTTTTTTTTTTGAGGGGAAGGAAAATAAAGCCAAGGAAGTATTAGGATTAAAGAAAGGTTAATAGGATAAAAATATCCTACCAAATGGTAGGAAAGAAAGAAATAATGCTTATTAAATACCAATTTAATACCAATAACAAAGAAAGAAATAATGCTTATTAAATACCAATTCTCTTCAAAATGTGGACTTTGATCTAAAGTTTTTAATTAACGTATTTTTTAGCAAGGGATTTGCAAAGTTTATTCTTCTTTTGCTGGGTCTATAATTTATTCTTCCATGTGCATGATTTCCTTGTGTTACACATCACTGCATGTGTTTCTCTAGAAACCCATGGGGCCAGAGGATGCCATAGATGCCTTGTCATCCGACTTCACCTGTGGTTCTCCTACTGTAGATGGAAAGAAAACTGAAAAAGAGGTATTGTTTTTAGTATTATAATGGAGAGCTTGTTAGAGACTCTTTTGAATAGTAAAAGAAATGACTTTTTGGTTCTAGTTAATGCAGTTATATTTTTCCCCCATCTGTAAATCTAATCTTCTGTATTTTATTTTTTAGAAATCTACAGGAGAGGTTTTAAAAGCTCAGTCATCGAGGACAGTGAGAACTGCTGCTCCACCCCAGGAGAAGAAAAGGAAGGTGGAGAAGGTACAAATAATTACTTCTTTGAAAATAACCAGGGACTGCTACCTGACAGCTGTGCTTTCCTTGGGCTAATCTAGTTCACTTGGAATAATTCCAGGTGCATTCTCATGAGGAGAAGCCATGGTCTTTTCTCCTTCAGGAGAAAGGACCTGTGTGGCACAGTGATGCCAATGTTGTAGGGATCATTTCCCAACAAGCCTCCTGTGCTTCTGTAAATGCTTATTAGTGATTTTTAGCAGTCTTCTTGGTCAGGATCCAAGACCATCTCACCATTTTGATAACAAGGGCAGAAAGCAGAGAAATTGTACTTTTGGAACATAAAATCTTCAAGTTTGATTTTCTAAAAGAGTTTGAGCCCCATGCCATTGGAGCTGCTGTTGGTTACTTCTCTTAACTGCAATCAATCGACTGTGACTTAATCCTCACATCCTGCAAAGGCAGTGCTGCAGAGAGAAAGCGTGTCTCATCTGTAGCCAAGATAGTGCTCAGGAGCAGTTTCTATCAGAGCGGCTTCTGCCCCTCTCCCCGCAGTGGGCAGCGTGTTTTTATCTGGCTGGCTAGGGGCCCATGGTGAGCACCACACCCCTGAGAGCAGGAGGGAGCTCCTGCAGTGCTCAGCCAGCCACTGCACAGTCACAGGAGAGGGCGGCCAGACAACTTCGAGTTTCCCTGCCTCCTGACCTTAGCTGTGTCTGCTAAAGGACTGGTTGTCAGAGCCATTTCTAGGGATACATTTTTAGAAAAAGAAAAAACAGGGTAATGAAAATTTACTACTTGCAGCTTTTATTTTGTTAAGAATATTTTATAATAATATTATTCTCATTACATTTCTAGCTTGTTAAATAAGGTGTTATGTATACCCCTTCACTATAGAAGGTACCCCTTACTATAGAAACCTATATTAGTCCCAATTTTTATTCGTTGGTAAGTTCTTTCTCTCTAAGAACTCTTTTGCTGGCTCTCAAAATTGTCTTACTAAAGTACTTTCTCAATCTACAATTTTTCTTAGATATTTAAAATGTAAATTTCATAAAGAAATGGATCTTTCATCCCTCGGAGATGTTCTCACTTTTCACACATGGAATTTTTCATTTTTAACAGGATACAATGAGCGACCAAGCCCTTGAGGCTCTGTCAGCTTCGCTGGGAACCCAGAAACCAGAACCCGAGCTTGACCTCAGTTCTGTTAAGGAAGTCGATGAGGTACTGACCTTGGAGTTGATGTACAAAGTGTGTGAGTCTGCAGGCTACAAAAATAAATGCATTGTGCATGTTAAGAATTCTTGTATGACTTTTCCCTTACTGGAGATTGAAAATGAACTACTCTCCACTCTGCCTTTCTTTCAGAGTCTGTTCATTTAGATATTTATTGCAGCAGAGTCAGCAACCACGAGATGTAGTTGAGCATTTATCTTATGAAACATCTTGAATATTAAAAATGAATACCAGTCTCCTTCGCCATAGCCGACATGGCACCTGGCTAAACAAGATAAGAGGCTGTGGCCTGATGAGAAATAGCAAGGTTTGTCTGTTCTCATGGAAATTGGTAATTTGTGTTTTTAAGAAGAGTTCAGGGTACTCCTCTTTAAAGGGAGAATGTGAAATGGCCACACAGGGATGAGAAGATACTCTTTTTATTAACTAGCGGTAAAGATGTCAGAAATGTTGTGTCAAGTTAGAATAAGATCAAGCAATAGTAACTCTGTGACTAGAGCTCCTGCAGGCTCAGCGCATGATGCTGTGTTCATCCTGCTACACCCATGATAGTAGCAAGGCTTCTGAGCCAAAGTAAGCATGTATCTGGTGTAGGAGTGTTGTAATATTAAATTATAATTTTTGTAGAATCTTTCAACTTGGTCCTCTGGGGAAGAAGAGGCAAGAAGAGAGAGAGTCACTTACTGCTGATAAGGCAGAGTGTCATGGGGAAGATGGAGAGTCAGGCTGGAGTCCCCAGGGCTCCCCATCAGCTCAGGGAAAGGGAGCTGGCAGGTGTCACTGTCACAATGCCCCATGTCTGCTGTCACTTCCTGTTCTGAGTTGTCAGGGAAAGGGAATCTCTCTGACTCCCAGCAACTCCACCGAGTCTGGGACTGCCTTGGTCTCAGATGGGCCAATTTCTATCTTCAACGTACTTGGAGGGCTTACCTGCCACGTTGTGGCATGATAAGCTCTCCGATGGTGAATGTGGGGGAGCAGGAGAAACAGTCTCTGTCCTACAGGACCAGGTAGTGTATCAGGGTAAAAGGGACCCTGATTACAGCCCAGTGTGAGATGCACGTTACTGGGAGGCGCCAGGTAGAAGTAATGTCACTGTGAGGAGAGGGTGATCTTGGCAGAACCTGGGGCAAGTTGGGAAACCAATCAGAGTTGTGGTTCCACCACCTAATGGCTATATGGCCACAAGTAAATTGCACTTTTCCTCCAGGCTTTTTATAGATAAATATGGTGATTTAATAAGACAATAAATATGGGGAGGGAATGTGTAAACATGTTATAAATTCTAGGATGAAAAGACTCTTAGAGTGAGTAAAATCAGATAAATAGATGTTAAAAAGTGACATAAAAATAGCTCAGTAAGCAGGTGGGTGACTAGTTAGGAGATGTGTATGAATGTATTAAATTCCTTCTAGAAAATCATAAAGTGGCAGTAAACTAAAATTCCCGCACAAAGAACTCTTCTTTTCTACTCTTATGACATAATGGTTATGTACAGAACGTAAATATTTCCTGACTTCTAGAGCAGTGATTTTCAACCAGTGTGCCACAGCATACTGGTGTGCCATGGGGCAATCTTAGGTGTGTTGTGAACATTTTTAAAGATCAGTAATTAAATTGTTTTTGAAAGAAGTTCAAAGCACAGTGAGTATATTCTTTTTTTTACTTTTTTTTTGTGAATCAACATAATTTAAGTGTGCTGTGGAAGTTTAGCTGTAGGTTCAAGTGTGCCATGAGATAAAAAAGGTTGAAAAACACTGCTATAGAGTCTGAAGCTGAATTCTGAGTGCCTGATGGTGAGTTCTTCCTATCTTAGACAGTCTGGTGTGTTGATAAGTTTCAGCGAGGTTGCTGTAACCCTGTAGGGTGCCCATTGCTGCTGCAGCTCAGCCCTGAGGTCTCTGTGCCGAATCATGTGATGCCCCAGAGAAGAGGCCTATGCCTCCTTGGTCTTGTAATCTGTCATAGCATGAAGGTTTTTATTGTATGATGATACCTCACTATAAATCTCCCCCATTTTTTGGTGTGGTTACGTAGTCTAGTGCTATTTCAATTCAGTAGACTTTTAAAAAATGCCTACTGTCTAGAAACCACAGTGCAGGCCTTTCAAGAATATGAAGATCAGAGAGGCCACGTGTGTGACTCCTGCTGTCCACAAGCATGTGCAGCCCAGGTACAGGCGACCTCACATGTCCCTGAGTTGGGAAGGGCTGCTACAGAGTAAGACGTGTTCCAGCTCCTGTAGTAGAATATTTTTTTAAAACCCCTGATTTCATTCCTTAATGAGAACTATTCTATAAAACAATAAAACTAATTCCAAAGCTTAGAACAGTTCTGGCTCATCAAGTGTTCAAAGATATTTTTAAATTATTGCCAGGGATGTTCTGGTGTTGTTGAAGGGAGTCTTTTTAAAGAGGTATAACCAATTATGTATGCTCAGCCAAGAGGTGAGATGGGATACTCTTCTGAACTGGGTTTAACGTGAGAACTTAGAGAGCCACCTGGCTGAGTCAGATAGATGAGACTGGCACCACGATCGCAGCTGATACTGTACTCACTGTCTGCAGAGGGTCTCTGCTTTGCTCTGGTGGTCCTCACAAGTCAGTGAGCCAGATAGGGATTATTAGTAGCTACATTGTACAGCTGAAGAGACTGGACCAAAGAAAGGCTAAGTGGCCTCCCATGGTCACAGTGGCTGGGGCAGAGCAGGACAGTGCCCTGGGGTGTTCCAGCTCTCATAGCTGCCCTCTGGGGCCTTGTGCTTCGACTCCTTCTGAAGTCCTCCTACCTCACCGTAGCACTTGGGTGCTCAGACAAAGTGATATCACCACATTTATAGGCATTATCCAACCACTTTTGTTTTCTTTCCTACTTCCATCAGGTAAAAGCTAAAGAAGAAAGACTAGAGAAGTGTGGTGAGGACGAGGAGACGGTCCCGTCTGAGTACAGACTGCAGCCAGCCATGGTAAGCTTGCAGCCGCAGGGCCTGGCGCAGCACCTGGCCTCACCTGTGTTCCCATGCCCTTGACCCTGAGAGCATGTCTATCCCAGTTCATGCAGGAACTCTGAAACCTTGAACCCTTTCTTTTCCACTCTATAGTTAGATCCCTTGAGAGAGGGTTTATACCTGCCTGGCTTCCTAAGTAGTGACCATGTGGTTATCAAAATTCAAGTGTTTCAGATATTAATCCTTAAACTTAAAGCAGAAGAGACTATATATATATATATATATTTTTTTTTTTTTTTTTTTTGAGACAGTTTCACTCTGTTGCCCTGGGCAGAGTGGGTAGAGTGCCATTACGTCATGGCTCACAGCAACCTCAAACTCCTCAACCAATCCTGCCTCAGCCTCCCAACTAGCTGGGACTACAGGCACCCACCACAAACACTCAGCTAGTTTTTATATTTTTAGTAGAGACGGGGTCTTACTTTTGCTCAGGCTGGTCTCAAACTTCTGAACTCAGGTGATTCATCTGCCTTGGCCTCCAAGAGTGCTTGGGATTATAGATGTGAGCCACGGTATCCAGCATCAATTTTGGAATATTTATTTTTGACTATTATATGCATAAAAGCACCATAGATCATCTAAGTGGTAGATATAAATGTCCAGTGGTTTACCAGTATCCTCAGGTAAGGTGGTTTTTGTTGTTTGTGATTAGGGTGATGAGCTAACTTCTGTTATGTCATTTGTAATTTATTTTTAAAATCATGCGTATAAATATGTGGAAGAAAGTAGTTGTAATTCTTATATATGCATATATATGAAAAGTTCCTCATTTTTAAAAATCTAAATTGTGAAACTTCATATCCAAAAAACTAAATAGTAGTGTAGAAATGATATCTACCACTTCACCCTGGGTTGGAGAATTGAAACTTTTTCAAAATCTTTCATTTATTAGCTGGACCTTTCTTGCCAAAGATTTTTCTTTTTTCCTATTGTCTTAATGGATGAAATTTTTTTTTTTTTTTAGTAACTTTTTAAGAACAGTGAATGTGCACCATCTTTGGAACATATCAATTTTTACAGCTCAACTCCTATTCTTATGCTTTATAAATTTTAATCTGAAACAATTTGCTCTAATGTAAGAAAAAATAAGCTGATCTCCCATATCCTATAATTCCAAAAGATAAACTTGAAATGTGAGAACTGGAAACACGAAAGCAAAACTTTGAATTTCATTTTCAGTGAATTTTCAATTTCATTTACAGGATAAAGATGGGAAACCACTATTGCCACAGCCTGAAGAAAAACCCAAGGTTAGAAAATAAGTTTTCTTCTGATACTGAAAAAGCAATAGTAATATAGAGAATAAATTGAGACAATTTTGACAAACCAGATTTCACATGTCAACTAGTATTGAGGAGGGGAACTTCTGATGGTAAACTTGGCTGATAACCAAGAATCCTTTTACTGTATTTCAGTGATTATTTTTTTCATAAATAATTTCTAGTAACATTCATTGAATTCT
The DNA here is from genome assembly GCA_963574575.1 of Galagoides demidoff. NCBI lineage: Eukaryota > Metazoa > Chordata > Mammalia > Primates > Galagidae > Galagoides > Galagoides demidoff. The sequence continues at coordinate 5,005 of CAUYQV010024832.1, read as the reverse complement.
AGAAGCTGATGTGTAAAGGGTCCTTAAATTTTGTTAAGCCAGCGCTTAGAGTTTGAGCCTGATGAAATGATCTAATTAATGATTCTGTATTGCTGTGAGTTACCTGTCATGTTAGTAGTAAACAGTATTTATTAATTGCTTACTGTGTGTCTGACACTGCTTTTTGAGTCTTACCCGAATTGAAGAAGGCACTGTCAGTATCCCAGTATCCCAGGAAACTGAGACACAGAGGGTTTCTGTAAATACTCTAGGGTCTTATTGCTAGGAAAAGAGCAAGGCCAGGATTTAGAACTCAGGCTGCCCTTGTTGGGGCTCAGCTTCTGAATCGCATAGGTTACTGTTATTAGTCAACCTTTCACATGCTCTAAATGAATAATACCACCCACCCTGAAAGAACTAGGGACAGCAGAATTTTCCTGCCAAAGCCCATGTAGTCATAAGGAAAGGGGTGTGTGGTCTATGTTTCCTTTGACTTATTCAGAAAGGAAATAGGAAAACAATAATCACATTTAATAGACTGTACAGGTCTTCACTGGGGAGAATGGCAATTTTATTCGGACAAAATTCTTCTGAAATCGAAGTATCAGGAAAACTTTAGGTTAAACTATTTACACTTTTGTGATAGTGCGGTGTTTAGTGTTCCTTATTTGTTACATGACTTTTTTTTAATCTTACACTGATAAATGAAAAAATACATCTATATAAATTAAATTCTAGAGCATGGCTCTTATGTGTTAATCAGGAAAATATTTGTTCTATGAAAACTTTGAACAAAGTAAAAATAGGCACTTCTTAATATACAATGTTTCGTGTATTGCAGCTCCTGAGTGAATCACAACTCATTGATGAACTTTCAGAAGATTTTGACTGGTCTAAATGTAAAGAAAAACGATCTAAGCCAACTGAGAAAACAGAAGTAGGTTTCTGGAAAATAAACCTCTACTTTTGAGCGATATTTAATGTTTTTGTGTAATCTTGAAAAATACAACAGTAGAACTGTTTTAGCATGTGACCGTTGATTTTTAAAGAGCCAGTGTGCCGTCTTTTTTGGATGTGCTTTCTTTTCCCTAAGCTAACCCTGAGGGTACCAGAGTTGAAGTCCTAGAGTTACTTCTCACAGAAGCTCTGGAACCCCCACTTTCCTTTGCGTCCCTGGTTCTGTAACTGGCCTTGTTCAGCTTTCTACCCCTCACCTCCAGATGGCAGGGCTCCCCTAGTCTCCTTCCCTTCTCTCCTCGGGGCCCATCAGAACCGTTCTTTCTCCACATGTTTGTACTCACATCATTGCTCCACTTCAACAATCAGAGCTTCCCCTCTCTACAAAATAGTTGCTACTAACATGTTTTGGACCTGTCTCCCTTTCCCACAAAGCTGTGTCCCTTCATTACTAAAGTGACGATGAGTAGCTTGTTACCACGGCTTTTCTCAGTCTGCTCCTTTGGTCTGGAACAACTACTGTTCCTCCTGGTTCCTGATCACCCTTGTAAAGCTCTGCTAATATGGTCTCCTTTATCTCTTGTCTTCTCCTCCCAAAACCAACCTTTATTAAGTGGAATACAGTATAGTTCTTTATACACACACACACATACATATGAGGTCAGGTGATTAGGTTCATAAACTCATTCTAAAAAAGTGCTGCAGACCTCACTGCTGAATGTCACTGCTGTCACCTCTAAAGTACAAAGTACTCCCTTTGGAAAGCTGTGCATTGACACCAGTGCCTAGTCAACTGTTCAAAGCAATTTTGGAACTCTTTTATCTGGAATGAGCATCAGATCTATGGTACAAGGTCTGACAATTAAGTTCATAAACTCATCCTATAAAAAGTGCTGTATACCTCATTGCTAAATATCACTACTGTCACAGGTTATTTCCCTTGGCCGTCAGGTGATATATGGATCTATATATAATATCTTCCTGTTAAAGCATTTGTTACAGACAAGTTTATAACTAAAGACTGATAGACGCTAACACTCAGACATGGTTTTAATAGACAGTAAGCTCCTCGTAGAAGAGCCCAGGACTGCAGTTATCACCTGTGTGGGTACCTCACATGTTGTCGTACAGGCATCCATGAATGTTTAGATTTAAAACAACTTGTTTGAAATTTTACTCTAGTGATAAAATAAGATAGTACAGTGGTTCTCCAACTCTAGCATGCACCAGAATCACCTGGAGGGCTTCTTAGATTCTACCCCCAGAATTTTTGCTCATTACATTGGTCTGAGGGCCTCAGAACATACACATCTGAGTTCCCTGGTGGTCCAGAGATCACAGTTTGAGAACCGCTGGTATAGTATTACTGTCTTGCATTTGTGTAGAGCTATTTATAATTTATAATATGCTTTTAGATCTTATATATTTTGTAATAGGTATATTTTATTATATATTACATGATGACAAGTAAATATATAAATAATAGCAATGATTGCTCAAATTCGTCCTACTCACTGTGTTACCAGGTACTGTGCACAGCACTTTACATGCATCATCTCATTATTTTTCTTCTTTTTTGTTGTAGAATCTCACTCAGTCACCCTGGGTAGAGTGTCTGGGTGTCATAGCTCATAGCAACATCAAACTCTTGGGCTTAAGCAATGCTCTCACCTCGGCACCCTGAGTAGCTGGGATTACAGACGCCCCCACATTGCCTGGCTAGGTTTTTCTATTTTTTGTTTTGTATTATAGAGACAGGATCTCACTCTTTCTCAGGCTGGTCTCAAACTCCTGAGTTCAAGTGATTCTCCCAATCTCAGCTGAGTGCTGAGATTATAGGCGTGAGCCACCGTGCCCACCGTATCATTTCATTTGAATTCGTATCAACCCTTGAGATGTAGGTTGTTCTTATTATGCAGATGAGGACACTGAGTCTCAGGTAGCTTAGATGAACTACCCAAGGTGAGAGAGAAAACCAAGTTGAAATAATGGTAGCTGAGGAGTTTGAAGATGATTTGACTGACTTACTATCCAGTTACTCTTCAGCACACTAGCGAGTCATGTTCAAAGCGTCTAATATAATAGCAGGGTGTCTTTTTGGTCTGTCATTGTTGAGTCTTATTAAACAGATATTTCCAAGGTTATTCTAAGTACCTGCTTCTTTCCTCAGGAATCTAAGGTCACTGCCCCAACTTCTGTGGCAGAGACTGTGCCTCGGATCTCCATGTGTAGCATACAGTCAGCGCCACCCAAGTCACCTGCCTTGGTGAGTGATTCCCTGGGCATTAAGCAATGTGTTAAGAAAGTTCTGTTGTTATTCTTGTCTGGTGTGTTTTACCATCCTTTTTTGTATTCTGATAAAATGAAAATAAATATGATCTTGCTATAGTATTTATTCTTTGGGCTTCAGGGCTGTGCTCAAAATTCAGATAATTTTTAATTGCGGCAAGCTATGTTTTTCTTTCATCTTATGGAATTTTTTCTAGATCCTCAGCTATTACAGATAATTCTGCTTTTTTGCTTTCCTGCATCTTTTGAGCCTGTTCAGAGATCCACAGGTTGTCCAATGTTAATTTTTACTGATGGTCCTGGTGGAATAATTTGTACCAAAATCATGATTCCTCCCCCCTTTCCTTCTTCATTTCTTGCCTTCCTCTCACTTTCTTTGTGTGAAGTATGATATTTAACTAGGTGACTTTTTGTTTCTTTTTGATTTCATTGGGTTTTATTTCCATTAGTTAATCATAGACTCTGACTCAGAATCACATCTGGTAGAAATCTCTTTCATACTATAGAGTTAGTAACTCTACACTGAACCTCTGACTTTCATCCTCTGTTCTGTGATTCTTCTAGATGCTTTGCAATATCTTCTTCAGCTTTCACAAGGACACTATGAAGTCTGTTCTGATCATCTTTTTATTGCAGATGAGGGAAATGAGGCTTTGAATTGACCTTGAACAACCCCCTTAACATTTCAGAGCCTCAGCTAAGATGAAAGAACTTCTTTCCAGCTTCCTGTGGATATGGACCAGATCTCAACTTACAATTACAGTTCGATCATTACCATGTGCATAAATGGCAGAGGGAACATGGGCGAAGGCTCCCTCTCCAGGGGGAATTAGGAAAGGCTTGCAGGTATAGGACAGGATCACATTGAGAAGCAGCACCATTTTCCAGAAGATCAGTGAGCCAAGGCCAGACCAGCACAGTAATTCAAAGTATTCTTTTGGGATATACACTCTATCGGGATGTATTTGGGATGTACATCCAGCTGTTTGAGAAAAGGGGGCCTTTCAGAAGGCCCAGCAGAGCACCTTGTATGCTATGAAATGGTGCCTCCTGCCAGAGAAGTCCTTGGTGCCAGATGCAAATCCCAAATCTAGGGTCTCCCTCCTACCTTAGACAGAATTTGAAGAATGCCTCCTACACACACTTTTTGTGAGGCTTCAGTGGTAAAGAAGAAGACCACAGGAGGAGGGAACAGAAGAAGGGTCTAGTGAAAAAAAGCAGGAACAGAGACAGTGATTGGAATAGAGAACAGAACAGAGCACTTGTGGCCAACACCTGAGGCGTCAGCCTCCTCTGCTGAGTGTGACTGCCAGGCCTTCAGGGGCTGGCTAGTTCCTATCCTGCTTTACCCTGATTAGAGAGAGTTGAACGTTAGATTTTTAGTGGACCCCCATCTCCCCAAATAGCTCTTGTTTTCCCCTTCCCTGTCTTGGCCCTCTGTACTGCTAAATTTGGCCATGGTTGCCAAGGCTACCATCACTGTGGCAATTGGAATTTCTGGGATTGTGACATCCTTGGGAGCCAGAAAAAATAGCTGTGGAGTGTGATAAAGGTCAGAAGTCTCAAGAAAGGCATGAAGATTACTGAGTAAAGGAATATGGACCAGAAGGTGGCAACACATATGTGCCTGGGTGGTTCTTTTTTTTTTTTTTTGAGACGGAGCCTCAAGCTATCCCCCTGGGTAGAGTGCCATGGCATCACAGCTCACAGCAACCTCCAACTCCTGGGCTCAAGTGAGTCTCCTGCCTTAGCCTCCCAAGTAGCTGGGACCACAGGCGCC
>CAUYQV010024831.1:0-33765 GCA_963574575.1 Galagoides demidoff | reverse complement strand
GCGCCTGTGGTCCCAGCTACTTGGGAGGCGGAGGCAGGAGACTCGCTTGAGCCCAGGAGTTGGAGGTTGCTATGAGCTGTGATGCCATGGCACTCTACCCAGGAGGATAGCTTGAGGCTCTGTCTCAAAAAAAAAAAAAATAGCCAGGTGCTGTGGCAGGCTCCTGTAGTCCCAGCTACTTGGGAGACTGAGGCAAGAGAATTGCTTAAGCCCAAGAGTTTGAGGTTGCTGTGAGCTGTGATACCATAGCACTCTATCACGGGTGACATAGTGAAACTGTCTAAAAAGACAGCCACTTCCTGATATAATCAAGCAAAAAGGGGGAAGAAAAGACAAAGGGAAATTATATTTAAAAAGAGACATGCAGAAAACCATTCCAGCTTCTTGAAGTAGGTAGTTTCTGTGAATACTTCCCAAAATACAGAGTGAAGGCAGCTGCAGAGAGAGAGGGATTTAATATAAAATAATCATAATATTATAATTAGTTCTAGCAAATTGAATGTCTTAACCACTCTATACAAACATTAGTTAATTAAGCAAAGAGGCCTGAGCAGCTGGAAACACAATAGCTATAGTTCGGTAGAAAGTTCTACACTGTTTTTCTCCAGAGATAATTCCTCTCAGCTATAACTCAGATCTAACATCAGGATTATCCCATCCTATGAAAAACTAATTATAGCCTCTCTACAGATCCTCCATCATCCTCATTTCCTCTAGCACCGTTTTCTTTTTTGTGAGAAGAGAGTGTGGGCCTTGTAGATAAAGGCGGTGGACATTTATGGCTATGCTGTGTATGCAGATTGCATTGCCCGGCCACTGTGGGAAAGTACAAAGGAAAAGCAGACCCTCCTCCCAACCAAAGGTCTTCATGGGCTATCAGGGAATTTGAGCAACGCACGAGCCATACAGAACAGGCAGGCATCACTCGCAGAAGCACCAGCTGTAACAAGTGCCCGGCACTCGTAAGGAACAAAGAGATGCAGAATGAGAATATTTGATCCCCCTTCCCTGTGCCTGTCAGAAGAAATCAGAGTGTCTGGATGTACTGGCTGACTGAGGCCACCAAAAGACAAGTCATGATTTGGTGATGGGCTGGAGGTGGATCGTAATCCCGTATGATTGGGGCTGGTGCTTTTCGCATGTTAATGAATCTATTACATTGTAGCCCCTTGTTCCAAAGAAGAGCATAAATGCACTTGCAAATCTCATGTCTCTCAGTATTATTTTGTTTGGTTCTAGAAGTCTGTTCTGAAAATTCAGGCTAAATCTTGGGGTAATAGAAAACAAAATCACTTACCTTTGTTCAACATTTTAATCATACCTCTGAACCTTTCCCCCTTCCTGGCTGGAGGAACTGCCTGCAGCCCTGACCTGCTGAGTGAACTCCTGCTGCCCTCCAGACTCAGTTCAAACAGAACTCCTCTGTGGGCCTTTCCTGCGTTCCCCTCCACACAGTCCATTCATCCAGCAGGAGTGTGGTCGTCACACCTTAGAAACATTTACTACATGTCGCCATCTCCTGCTGTCTGTGGCAGGGATTTTTGTCTCAGGCATTTACATTTCTACCGCATGGCATTTGTAGATGGCCAATAAAAGTTTATTAAATGAATAAATTTCTCGCTTTTGCTATATTGCCTCCATCTTCTAATTTCAGGACTTAAAATTCTTAAAATATTTCATGAAGAGATGAATAGTATTCCAGTAAAATTGTGTGTTGGTTTGTTATGTCTCTAAAGAGCAGTGTGAGAAACTCCTGCCCCAGCTTGTTCACAGCCGGTGGCTGTGTTGGGTTATGTCCTGGCAGCAGGCTGCCCTCTGCTGGCAGCCTTCTCAACAGTGCAAGGCTGGCCTTTGTGTAGATGGTGGTTCTAAAATCCCCCCCAAGTCTGGCCAGCCGATAACCACAATAGATATTGAGAGGAGGGGAGGAGTGAAGAATGTTAGTTTTCACTAGACACTCTGTGAAGGACAGGCAGGATACGAAATAGGAAATAAAAACAGGTAAATTCCTTGATAGGTGTTGTATATGGAGCTCTAAGTTGCTTAGAAAATTTGTATAATTTTTATGTGTCTCATAATTTTACACACACTTGCTAAGACCACATAATTGCAGCAAAAAAAAATGAAATATGAATGCTACCAGATTTCCATGATCCCATAAAAAATGAAGAGCTTCTAGCAAATGATAGTCCCAATCTTCGATGCTACAACATTATAAAATGGATTTATACTTGTTGACTTGAAAATAATTAAAACTCTACTGTGTTAAAAGAACATGGCACACAAACTGTGTGTAGGTGTGTGTGGATGTGTAAACAGACTGATCAGAACACACAGGTATGTGTGGTATGTTTGTCATTTTGTGAATACATATTTTATGCATATATCTGAAGGAGGAAAAGGTCAGGAATCATATGCTAATAATTTCCATCAGTGGATGGCAAACTTTTTAGCTGCTTAATTTAATTTTTTGCTGTTGCTTATCTGTATTTATAATTTTCCCGAAATAATCATGAACTATTGTGCCTGGGTAATAAAAAAGGGAGAAAAATCCACAGATAACGTTGCCAGGGGAAACAGTAATAGATAAGGCCTAAAGTCAAAATTAAAACTATCTTGCCCGGTGTAAGAAAAGGAGGTACTTTCTGATGCTAATGGCACTAAGAAAAATAAATCTATAGCTGTCAGTTACATGTGCTCATCCTCTCAGGCAACCACTGCTCAGCCTGCCCCTCCGAGGCAGGTCTTGTGAGACATAGTTCAGCCCCATTTACCTGCAATTAATCATTAAGCCAGCTTGTTCATTAGGAAGCCAGTGAAGTCGGCCTGCGGTTCCCCCCAGAAACGTGGCTTGCTGAAAGACTGCTCCAGTTATTCTGAAAAGGAACCAAACCATAGGCACTGGAGTACCCTAAGAATGCTCAAGAAAGGGGAGAGATGGCATGAACACTTGGCAAAGAAAGCTCAGCAATTTTCTTTTTAATTATTGAGATAAGAGAGTGAGTTTGGTTTCATTTAGCTGTTCAAATAGAAATCTATTTAAATATTTAAACAGGAAAGCCTCCTGATCTACCATCCTGCCCTCCTGTAACAGCTATGGCCTTTCCACAGAAATAAATTTTATAGTGGATTTGGTTTGGGAAACTTCTATTTTATGGGTTAGAAATTGATTTCAAGAGCCTTCAGCAGAGTAAAACACACACAATTGTGTATTTGCTTTGGGGGTAAGTCCACACGCCCAAGCAGTACAAACTAAATCTCCTGCTGGTAAACACCAGTGTGTTTGGCATTTGAATTGCTTCTCTTTTAGAGATGTGGTCCTGATAATCTCTTTCACAAATTATTAAGGGCCCAAACCCTCCACGATGCCTGGCCCTCGCTTCCCAGACATCATCCTACTTTGCTTTGCTTCATTCTACTTGGGCAAATGAAATTCAACGACACCAAGGCAACAAATATTTGTTATGTGCCTATTTGCTGTTCCAGTGAAAATTTACCTTCCCGGGGGGTAGCTATGATCAGACCAATCCTGCTGCTCTCCTTCATGACCAAACACATGCCAGAATTGAAACATTTCCTCAAATTATACACCCTTTGAGAAGCAATTCCGTAAGAAGCGGGAAAGGGAGCCTGTCACAACATAGCACATCCCATGTTTTATGGTTCCAGGGCTTTATTCCACCTAAAATGAATGCCCAGTCCTTTTTTTTTTTTTTTTACCTAACAAAACCCTTTGACCTTGAAGGTCTAGCTTGATGGTCAACATTCCAGCCTCCGCTGGAGCATGGCCTCCGCTAAAAATGTAAGTTCCGGTCATCCCTTGATCATCACGTCCAATTTCCTTGTACCGACTTGAGGCAGAGCTCTAATTGTGCTGCAATTTTCTGTTTACATATCTGTCTTCCCCTTTTAGACTCTGAGTTCTTAAGGAAACAGACTCTCTCACAGTGTAATAGTCCCAGTACCTACTGTTGAGTAAACAAACGCAAAATGAATAAACGAACCCACACAATTCAATGTGTCTGTATACTTTCATGTGAACACTAAAGAGCTCAACAGGGCCAAAGACAGTGGGAGAGTTTTCTCTCAACTCCCTTTTATTTTTTTTTTTTTACCCAATGTGATAAAATAGAACTGAACAAGTACTATTTTAATTAATACTTAACAGAACGGCATTTATTAATATTTCTGTAGAGTAGTGTGAAAGAGCAATTTTCACCTCAGGGTTTCTCACGGGGGGAAATCAGATTTTCAAGAAGAAAAGTAGATTTTTCCTAGCAGCTCAAACTTCCTTTCACCAAATTCTGTTAAAGCAAAACAGCCAGCTGCAGACCGCCTCACGTTTTGTCGCCCACAGACCGTGATTTTTTCTTTGCTGTATTGCTGTGACCTTTCCCACATCGCTTTCTTCAGGCCTGTGCACCATTGGTAGCCGAGGGGAAAAAAACAAATCTCAGATACCATTGCTTGATCCAACAGTGAGAGACCCTGGAAATTTTTATGTTCCCAATTAATTAAGCATTTTAATTTCTTTGATCATATTTCTCTTCCTTGGGAAGCTTATTCCTCCAATATTACGAATTGTACTTTTCCCCTAAATTCTACCCTGCTATTAATATAATTATTTTTAATCTGGAAATTTTTTTGTATTGTTTGGGATTCATTGAGGGTACAAAGTATGGGGTTGCCCTGATTGCCTTTGTTAGGTAAAGTTCCTCTTATAATTGTGTCCTGCCCCCAAGAGGTGTGTCATACACTATGACCCTCCATCACCTTTCTCCTCCCCTCTTCCTGCTCCCTCATTCCCCATCCCCCACCTGTATGAGTTCATCTTCTGCCTTCATATTAGAATTGAGTACATTGGATTCGTTGTTTTTTGTTTGTTTGTTTGTTTGTTGAGACAGAGTCTCAGTATGTTGCCCTTGGTAGAATGCCATGGCATCACAGCAACCTTAAACTCTTGGGCTTAAACAATTGTTTTGCTTCAGCCTCCCAAGTAGCTGGGACTACAGGCACCTACCACAAAGCCAAGCTATTTTTTTTGTTGCAGTTGTCATTGCTGTTTATCTAGCCAGGGCTGGGGTCGAATCCTCCACCCTCAATGCATGTGGCCAGCGCCATAACCACTGTGCTATGGGCACCACCAGTACATTGGATCCTTGCTTCTCCATTCTTGTGATGCTTTACTAAGAAGAATGTGTTCCAACTCCATCCAGGTTAATACAAAAGATGTAAAGTCTCCATCTTTTTAATGGCTAAATAGTATTCCATGGTATACGTATACTACATCCCCGGCTATTGTTCCTGAACATTCCATACATAAATTTCTTCCTCTAACCTTTAAGACTATTCCCTTTATTGGTTCAGATCAATTTTGTCAATTTCCTGCTAGTCAACAAACACCTTGGAAAAATATATTCATTCTTTCAAGTCCATAGTAGCACAAGTTAGTATAAAACCACCTATAAACCAAAGGAAGCTCCCAGGATGGCAATTCAGCAAAGGGCCAGGCTTCCACTTATCTTCCACTTAATTTGTTCACCTGTGAAACCAGAGGTTCAGTGTACAGAAACACAAAATAAGGTCATTGTCTTCATAATTAAGTTAAAACAGAAGTCTAACATCTGCTACCTGAATATTTCATGTGAACGTGGGTATTAGGTCAGCCCAAACACTACAAGTAGAAATGTTTGCAACAGCTAATGTTTAGCTTTGATAGGCAAATCACAATATTTCACCTATATTGACACTTCCACTTTTCCAACTTAAAGTCTTATTTAACTTATTTATCTCTAAAAGTCTGTGGTCAATTTCAACTTTTAAACTGTTGTATATCCATAGTTTTGTTAAACTTAGCAAAAATTTATGTTGTTCCTACTCTATTTCCAAAGACAGAGTTAATATTACTATATATATATATATTTTTTTTTTTTTTTTTAAACAGGATCTCACTCTGTTGCCCAGGCTAGAGTACAGTGTCATTATCATAGCTTACTGCAACCTCAAACTCCTGGGTTAGAGTGATTATCCTACTTTGGCCTCCCACATAGCTAGGACTACAAGCGCACACCACCACACCTGGCTAATTATTCTATTTTTTATGGACAGAGTCTCACCGTGTTGCTTAGCCTGGCCTTAAACTCCTGGCCTCAAGTGATCATCTGGCTCTGGCTCCTCCAAAGTGCTGGGGTTAAAGGTGTGAGCCACCATGACTGGCCCATTACTATCATCTTGAAATATTAAGACCTAATGAAGTCACAGGTAATCAAACCTTTTTTTGATGTCTTTCGTAACCTTTTTTTTTTTTTTGAGATGGAGCCTCAAGCTATCCCCCTGGGTAGAGTGCCATGGCATCACAGCTCATAGCAACCTCCAACTCCTGAATTCAAGAGAGTCTCCTGCCTCCGTCTCCCAAGTAGCTGGGACCACAGGTGCCCACCACAATACCCGGCCATTTTTTGGTTGCAACCATCATTGTTGTTTGGCGGGCCCGGGCTAGGGATTTGAACCCACCACCTTAGGTGTATGTGGCTGGCACCCTAGCCGATTGAGCCACAGGCGCCGCCCGTAACCTTATTATATAGACCAAGCTTACATTTTTATGGCTAATTATGCAAATAAACACACATCTCCTTAAAATGTATACAAAATCAATCTCCTAGTGTGCTGGTTAAAGATCAGTGTGAATTGGTTTATACTTTATTTATGATAGACACAAGATGAAGTCTTTGATGGTTTTGACAAAGGAAAGACTGTAGAATATGTGATGTGCTTTATTATCTAAACTGGATGTATAACAGACTCTGCAAACAAGGTTGAATACAATCTATCTGTGTATCTGTGGCAACCAACTAGACAGCACAGTTCCAAGTTAGGATTATTATATAAAGTTAGATTTTTTTTTCCTAAATTGTTTGGGGTTATAAGTAGAACAAAAAATAGACCATATTCTGAATTTAGAAACCAAAAAAGCAGATGTGCTAAAATACAGAAAGTGATGGACAGCATAGCATTAATCTTGTTTCTGAATTTATTTTCTCTTGTGGAAAATTTCTTCATAAAGAACGATTTAGCAAGGGAGAGTCTCACCCCCATTAGTTATAAAAATTTCAAGAGGCTTAGATAGAGAGAGGCCATGTAACAAAGTTAGAATATTTGGTCATGATGCAGGGCAGGGGGGTTAGGAGATCTAAAACTCATATAAAAGATTAAAAACACTTTGACTTATCATAAATTTGATATGTGATTTATCAAATTATCAAAACATTTACTTTTAATAATGCTTGAAGCTAATATTGCAGCTACTGTGGTTATGAATAATTTAAATTTGAATTTACATGTTTAATCATTTCTGTCTTAAAAAAATTGTGAAATGCAATGTTAGATTGACTGTTTCTCTGATTTACATGTAAATTACCAGTGTTAGTAAATTTGCTTGTCACTTAACACAGTCTACAATTTATTTAATTACTGAATATTTTTTCCTATGTTATCATATAAGCTCTTCTGGTAAAAGAATTTTGTATAATAGTAATCTAATACCTAGATCCTTTGACATACTGGAGTAAAGATGACATTTTTAAATCTAATAAAAGCTGGGATTATTTAAACAAAAAAAGAGACTTGAATCTAAATATATTATTTCAAATGTTTATTTTCTTTACTTTTATTATTAATGTCATCTTAGAGGGTTAATGTGTTTTTCTTATGTCTCGCTCAGTGTGTTTGACGTATCTGTTTTAGAAAAGATCTCATTTAATTTAGGTGAGAGTTTTGTTCTCTAAAGGAAATGGGCCAGGGGAAGGTGAGAGAGAAATAATCAAGCTGTCTCTAGAATCATAGAGCTTGAAATGGTAAAACAACAGGTGTTCAATTATTTTTATACCTGAGTACAGAAGAAAAAAGCTGTGCTCCAGAAGAAACCAAGCCTGGAGGTCATCAGCAAGTTGTGCTCTCATGAGATCTCCGTGTCAGGGAGAAAAATACTCAGAATATCAAGAAAGTGTGCCACATAGGCTTGACTCAGACTATTATGACACAAAGGCCATATTCTGTCACCATACTTTTCACTCTGTATAAGAAGTGCTAATAAAGTATCCCCTTGCTCAGTTAGCACATGCCTACCGAGCACAAAGTACGCATGGAGCAGTGTGCCAGGCACCAACCCTGTGGCACAGCCAGCCCACCATGAGCCCCTCAAGAAAATCAGCAATCTGCAAATGCTCAGACCCTCACCCATCCCAGGAAAAAAGCACAGTGATTTCTCAAAGTATCAACATCAGGGAAAAAAAGTCTACAGAAACCATTTAGAATCAGAAGACAAAGTTGAAGCTGTATCTGTTGAATTTCTCATTAGACCGGCTATCTAATTCCCTTAAGACTGGCAATTTAACTTTCATTCAGTTAATCAAACTTATTTGATGTCTTTCAAAATCTTGTTGTATGGACCAGGACTTATGTTTTTATTGCTAATTACACAAATAAACATGCATCTACTTAAAATGTATATAAAATTATTCTCTTGGCCTAGATAAGTTTAAAACTTTATGTGTTTAACTTCTCCTAGAGTTCATCAGAAATGCTGCAGCACTTCAAGGATACTGAAGACCCATGGAAGGCAAGAGTAGATGCAAAAGATAACACTTGGGATGATGGAAGGCATCATTCATTTGTTCATCAAACGTCCTTGTTTCTTTTCCATGCCAGACTCTGTGCCATGTATTAGGGCTATAATGATGGACATGACTACAAAATCGAAATAATCACAAGTTAAATTTCTACCTCAAGTTGCTCAAGCAAACATGTAAACATTTACCATGCAATGGAATGGGATATATAAAAAGATATGTACAAAGGATATTACAGAATGGAAGCATTATAAAATTGATCTATAATAGGAGAGGAGTCAGAAAGAATGTCACAAAGTAGGTGACAAGTGAGCCTTCAAATCTCATCAGACAAGCAGGAGCCTTCTAGATAAACAAGAGTAGGAAGGGCATTCAGAGCAATGAAATAGCATATTGCATTTGGAGAACTATGAGAAGTTCCATGTGGCTAGAATAGAGATGTGGCAGGTCACCAGACTAAAAGAGAGGCAGGGGTTGGATTTCAAAGAGCTTTGAATTTGCTACTAAGGATAAGCTGGGAGAATCACATGATTGATTTGGGTATGAAGGCAGAGATATACATGTAGACCTGGGAATCTTTGATTTATGGGTTGAATTAAAAAGTGAAATGGTTTATGCAGATAGAGGTTGTAAGTCAGAAGAGAGGCTGAGAAACTAATTCTTTGGAGAACCATCATTTGAGAAGCAGAGAGAGAAATAAGAGTTCCTAGAGGAATTTTTAAATGAATAGCCAGAAGGTAAGAGGAAGACCAGTAGTAAGGGAGAACCCACAAAATGTTTTGAGGAAAATGTCTCTAACAATACATTAGATAGGTCAAGTAAGATAAAAATATAAGTAGGGAGAAGAAGGAAAGGGGACAGGGGAGAAGGGAGGGAATTGGTAAGCTCTCACCTACTGAGCACAATGTAAGGGTACATGGCATACCTCATGGATGAAGGGCTCAAATACAACTTGGACTTTATATAACAATCACGAACAATATAACCTAATTGCTTGTACCTTCTTATTAATCTGAAATAAAATAACAACAAGAGTTCAATGAATTCAGCAAGAAGACAATCCCTGGTACAATAGGAGAGAAGACATATTGCAGGAGGCTGAAGAATAAATGGCAACTGAGGAAGTGAAGACAGTCCCGCCATGCTTCACAAAGAATGATATAGCTAGAGAGGAATAGAGGGCCATCAGGTTTTGTTTTTAAGATGAACAAAACTTAAGCATAGCCTCTGAGGAGGAGAAGAGATTCAAAACAATGGAGACTTAAGGGAAATCACCGCAGAACTCCAGTGTCAAAGCCAATGAGGGCAGACAGGATCTACAATGTCAGCAAAGGAACTAATGTTGAACTCTGAGAAAAGGGGGAGAAGACTAATATGAGTGCAAACAAAGACTAGTCTGAAAAATTGGTAGTAGAAGTGAAGAGTGCTCATTCCTACTGGGTCTGGTGAGGAGAAAGGTCTAGGGTAGAAGGCATGAAGAAAGTCATAAAACTTGGGAGAAGCAGGTGTAGGGAGAAAGAAAGGAAGCTGAACAAAAATACCTGGGAAGGCCACCTGGTGGTTCTAAAACTCTTGTTAAGATTGGAGACCCTAACTTTTTAGAATGGCATTAACCCACATAACCCACATGCTCTGGGTTTCTAAGAATAAGAGCAGAGAAAACTGTTGGATTGGCATTGCATCTCTTGTACATGGGCAAGAGAGTTGAAGGTGCTGGCAAGAGAAGTTTAAAAGATATAGGTAGAAGGAGGAGGAAAATTAATCCTCCACCATATGACATATGTATGATACTCAGAAGGCAAAGAAAGATACCAAGGAACTGGAAGTCTTCACAAATTCAAGGCCAAAAAAGGATAGACCTTAGAAAGTAAAACAACTGAAAGGACAAAAGGCAGTGGTTCAGAAGGAGATAAGTTTCTGGTGGTGACCAGATCCAAACGATGACGATGAAAGTAAGTTGCATCAGTCATGCAAGCAGACTGATGGCTTTTAGATAAAAGAATCCATAAAGGGGAGAATTTCTGTTAGATTTCTTTCCGCTTGTTTATTTTTTGTCAGTAAGCAGAGTTGTTATATGTTTGAAATAATTGGTTATAAAATGTTTTATGCAAGCCTCACAGTCATCTCAAATCAAAAAACTTACAACAGATACACAGAAAATAAAAAGCAGGGCATTAAAACACACTAGCTGAGAAAATCACTTCTAACAAAGGAACACAGGAATGAAGGAAGGGAGGGACGGAAGACCACAAAACAACCAGAAATCAAATAAGAACATGGCATTAGTAAGTTCTTACCTATCAATAATAACACTGAATGTGAATGGACTAAGCTCTCCAATCAAAAGACATAGAGTGGCTGAATGGATTAAAAGAAAAAAGAAAAAAACAAGAGCCAACTGTTACTTGTCTTTAAGAAACCCGCTTCATCTAAAAGACACACATATGACTAAAAATAAAAAGATGGAAAAAGATAGTCTGTGCAAATGGAAACCAAAAAAAGAGCAGGAATAGCTATACTTCTACAAGATAAAATTTTAAGACAAAAATTGTGAAAAGAGAAAAAGAAGATCTTCATATCATATTAAAAGGGTCAATTCAGGAAAAGGATATAATAGTTCTAAATATATGTGCACCAAGCAGTAGAGCACCCAGATCTATAAAGCAAACAATACCAGAGCTGAAGAGAGAGAGAGAAAGAGACCCCAATACAATAATCAATAGAGACCTCAACACTCCACTTTCAGCATTGACCAAATCATCCTGACAGAAAAGTAATAAGGAAACATTAGATTTAATCTGCACTATAAATCAAATGGACCTCCTAATACTTACAGAACATTTTATTCAACAGCTGCAGAATATGCATTCTTCTCAATTCATGGATCATTTTCAATGATAGACCATATGTTAGGCCACAAAATAAGTTTTAAAAGAATTCAAAAAATTGAATTTAAGAAAAATTGAAATCATACCAAATATTTTCTCTGACCACAATGAAATAAAATTAGGAATCAATAAGGAAATATAAAAATGCATTGAAATTAAACAATATACTCCTGAACCATCAGTGGCCAATGAAAAGATTAAGAAATTTAAAAATTGCTCAAAACAAATGAATATGAAAAAACGACATACTAAAACCAACGAGATACAGCAAAAGGAGTAATCAGAGGAAAGTTTAAAACAGCAAGTGCCTACATCAAAAAAGTAGAAAAGCTTTAAATAAACAACCTAATGATGTATCTCAACAAAACTAGAAAAAGAAGAGCAAACCAAATCCAAAATTAGTAGAAGAAAAGAAACCATAAAGATCAGAGCAGAAATAAATAAAATTGAAACCAAAAAATGCAAAAGATCAATGAAACAAAAAGTTGGCCTTTTGAGAGATAAGCAAAATCGTCACACCTTTAGCCAGTCTAACTCAAAAGAGAGAGAGAAGACCCAATTAAGTAAAATCAAAGATGAAACAGGAAACATTACAACTGATAATGCAGAAATCTAATGGATCATTTGAGACTACTGTGAGCAACTATATTTCAATAAATTGGAAGACCTAGAAGAAATGGATAAATTTCTAGACACCTACCAACTACCAAAATTAAATCAGAAGAAAATCCAAAATCTGAATAAGCCAATACAAGTAACAAGATAAAAGCAATAATAAAAAGTTTCTCACCAAAGAAAAACCCAGAACCTAATGGCTTCACTGCTGAGTTCTACCAAGCATTCAAAGAACTAATACTATTTTCACTTAAACTATTACAAAAAATCAAGGAGGAATGAATACTCCCAAACTCATTCTATGAGACCTGTTACCATCCTGATCTCAAAACCAAAGGCACAACAACTAAAACTATAGACTAATATCTTTAATAAATGTAGATGCAAAAAACCTCAAGAAAGTACTAGCAAACTAAATTCAACAGCACATTCAAAAGATCATTCATGGTGCATCATGATTAAGTATGAGTCATTCCAGGGAAGCAAGGATAACTGAAATAACACAAATCAAACAGTGTGATACATAAAATCAACAGAACAAAGAACAAAAAGCATATGATCATTTTAATTGATGATGGAAAAGTATTCAGTGAAATTCGATGTCCCTTTATAATAAAAAACTCTTTAAAAATTGGGTATAGAAGGAACTTATCTAAGCAATTCCTTCCTAATGGAGGAATCACCTTATCTGACTTAAGTTATACTGCAGAGCTATGGTAATCAAAACAGCATGGCATAAAAACAGACAAACAGACCTATAGAACAGACTAGAGAATCAAAAAATAAACCCACACATCTATAGTGCATATATCTTTAACAAGGTCTCAAGAACAGACAGTGGGGGAAAGATAGTCTCTTCAATAAATGGTGTTAGGAAACTATATGCAGAAGAATGAAACTAGACCCATATCTCTCTCCATATACAAAAATCCAATCAAAATGGATTAAAGACTTAAATCTAAGACCTGAAACTATGAAACTACTAAAATAAAACTTTAGGGAAATGCTTCAGGACATTGGTCGAGGGAAGAATGTCTTCAGTAATACCCCCAAAGCAAGGGCAACAAAAGCAAAATTGGACAAATGGGATCAGATCAAACTAAAAACTTCTGCACAGCAATCAACAAAATGAGGACACAACCCAAAGAAACGGAGAGAATATTTGCAAACTACCCATCTGACAAGAAGCTAATAACTAGAATACACAAGAAACTCCAACTACTCAATTGGAAAGAATCAAATAATCTCACTAAAAGATGGGCAAAGGCTCTGAATATTTGATAGATTAAGTTTCCAAGGGCTTTATTTGTGTCAAGCATAAAAACCACATAACAAAACTATGAGGCAGGAACTATTATCATCATTTAACAGATAAGGAAACTGAGACACAGAAAATTTAATCAACTTCTCTAAAGTCACACAGCCATCTTAGAAGGAGCAAGGATTTAAGCCCAGGCTCTCTGGTTCCAGAATTCTTGCTTCTAACATGACCTACTGCACTTCTGTCCCCAGAATGGTGCAATAGCATTTGCAAGCCATGGGTGACATGGCTCAAGTCCGGACATGTATTTTACAAGAAGGCTGAAGACGAATGATGATCTGGAATGTAAATGTGCTCTCCCTGGTGTCAGCAGCATCAGTGCCGCATTTGTTGAAGTTCCACTATGTCCCAGTTTGTGCTACTTCAAAACAATTGGTCCTGGCATAGCAGCTATAGAACCAGGATTTTATTTCTGAAATTTGGACAAAAGGTTTTTGTTACAAAAAAATAAAATAAAATGAAACTAAATGGTATTCAGCCTGCTGGGTAGTAAGAATCTTAATTGATTCTATAAAAATCCATAGCCTGGCAGCCAAATATATTCATGGGAGAAATAACTGAACAATTCACAATAGAATCAAACGGTGCTGTAGACACGGGATAAACCAGCTGGTGATAGTTTATTTACAGCCCACCTACAATGAAACTGAGAAGTTTCACCTGACACTAGTTGACGTGCCATCCTAGAACTATCTATTCTGCAACGTTTCACAACATCCCAAGGAAAAAAATCTAGAGATCAAACTCATGTTTTAATCCAACTTTTATACACCTTGCAGAACAGTGAGACTACATGGAAGAGCTTCTCTTTGCTCAAATATTTAACTGTATCATGTTGTTTGCATCCATAAGTTTTCAACAACACTTACTGAGAATTATACCAAGAATTGTGGCTTACCCGACAGCACCACATAAATTTTCCAGTACCTGAGTTATTGGTGGAAGTAGGATGTCAGTATAATGTCATAACATACTTTATTCAATATCTGTGGTGATAAACTTTAGAATGAACTATGATATACCGTAATTTTTCCGTGTTAATAGAGGATAGAGTTGCCTGGGTTTAAATTTTATAGCCTCCTTTTAACAACAGTTACGATTTTATTGACCTTCTTTAAAAAATCTTTTAGGAAATACCTTGTCTCTTCCCATCCTCCATCAAGGATTAGTAAGGTCAAAATGTAGCCGTTGTAAGCTAAAAATGTACAGTCAAGAATCATCATATTCTATAATGTGAATTATCAAGATGTGTTGATCAGCCATAGGATTGAGACAGGAATCTTTGGAAGGCAGGACAGCCTCGTGCATGGAGGCTTTAAGCTTTGAACTTTTGCATTTGTCTGAGCCTGTTTTCTCATCTATAAAATAATTTCTCATGATTTTTCTGAGAATTTCATGTGTTAAAGCATCTAATATGGGGCTTCATTTAGCAGAGAGCTAAATAATATCATTCCTCTTTTCCTCCTTCTAATTTGACTTCTCAGCAGCTCTTGGCTCAGCGAGCATTTGTATCCTTCTTGATACACCCTCTTCTCTTGGACTCTCTCATTTTTTTTCCTTTGTCTTCTGGTATCTTAAAGCCTCCTTTACTGGCTCTTCCTCATTTATGCAATCTTCAAACATTAGATTCCTTTAGGCTTGACAATAAGCTCTCTTCTGTTTTTTGTTTCTTTGTTTATTTTTAGTTTTCTTCTGTTTTCTCTAAATTATCTGATGAGGCAAACTCATCCTCTCCCAGGCCTCAAAGAGGATCTACCTATGAAATCAACAGTTCAGTTGTCTCTGGCTAATTTCTGACTCATATAGCCTTCATATCCACTTGCTATCTTAACATAAAGATCCTGCCAACATCCTACAATCTCATGTTAAAAACTGAATGTTTAGCGTGACCCTGACCTGCCCCTTCACCAGATTTCCCTTTCTTAACAGCTCTCCACTGTGTGCCCAGTGGATCCAGCCAGCGATCTGGGCATGACCTGATTCTCTCTCCCTTCCATACCTCTGTAAGCTGATCTTCATGTTCCCTTTCTATTCGAAAGTCTGGACATCTTAGATCTGGTATTCACAAGAATCAGTAGACTTCAAAATTCTCTTGTAAAGTACGTCTTAATGATTATGAATGAAGGATTTGGTCACAAGCATAAAAATGGTTTAAAAGCTAAGAGTATTCCTTAGAACACGGTTCTATAAAACATTAGTAGACTTCAGAAAAGGTATTCATGGCCAAATAAATTTGGAAAATGCTAGAATAAATGAAATTAAGCAGGTTTTCACTGCCATTGTTGTTTTTACTCCAGGATTTTCCAGAATTCTTAAACAGTCCTTAGGAATCCATGATAGGAACGCAATCCAGGTGTTACATATTCACCTCCTTCTAATTTATTTGGTCAAAGGGCTTAGAGCCAACTTTATTCTTATCTGGGTTACCTTCAGTTTCCCCACAGACTGACATTCACTTCACATCTCATTTTCATCTGGAACTTCTTGACTCCTCTTCCTCTTCTTCCTAACATTCCTTTTCTTGTAGCCAAGGAGTATGTGTGAAGCTTGCCATGCTTCCTCAACTGGCCTTTATTTCCCACAACCACAAGCACACCAAATAAGTCTCCATAAAAATATTAGACTTTCCTGAAGGCCTGGAGAGGCAAGGAGCATTACATCACAGAAAAGTAAACACCTTAGAATCAAAGATTAGACATCTCCATTCTTTTTTTTTTTTTTTGAGACGGAGCCTCAAGCTATCCCTCTGGGTAGAGTGCCATGGCATCACAGCTCATAGCAACCTCCAGCTCCTGGGCTCAAGCGAGTCTCCTGCCTCCGCCTCCCAAGTAGCTGAGACCACAGGCGCCCACCACAACGCCTGGCCATTTTTTGGTTGCAGCCATCATTGTTGTTTGGCGGGCCTGGGCTGGGGATTTGAACCCGTCACCTTAGGTGTATGTGGCTGGAGCCTTAGCCGATTGAGCCACAGGCGCCGAGCCAAGACTGCTTCTAAAATATGACTGTTCGTTGGCAATGTAGTTGGAAGAGTCAAAATATCATTAATAAGAGTTTGGAAAAAGTTATTACAAACTTCACAGAAGACTATGAGGTGTAACTGACTTCAGGGAAGGAAATAACTGCAGATGTGGTAGAAATAGAAAGAAAACTGGAATTGTCAGTGGAGCCCAAAGATGTTACTGAATTGCTGTACTCTCGTGATAAAACTTGAATGGACAAGGAGTTGCTTCTTATGAATGAGCAAAGAAAGTGGTTTCTTGGGATGGAATCTATTCCTGGGGAAGACGCAGCAAACATCACTGAAATCACAAGAAAGGATTTAGAAAATTACATAAACTTGGTTGATAAAAATAGTGGCAGGGTTTGAGAGAATTGACTCAATGTTGAAAGTCCTTCTGTGGGTAAAATGTTCCCAACAGCATGCCATGCGACAGAGAAACAGCAATTGATGCAGCAAACTTCGGGGTTATTTTAAGGAACTGCCACAGTCACCACAACCTTCTGCAGCCACCACCTTGCTCAGTCAAAGCCATCAACATCGCCCCTTCACAGGCAAAAAGATCAAGATTTGCCAAAGGCTCAGATGATCACCAGCATTTCTTAGCAAAAAATCCCTTTAAATTAAGGTAGATCCTTTTCTTAGACATAATGCTATTTCACATTTAATAGGCTCCATCACAGTGTAAACATAATTTTATGCTTTGTGTAACTCAAGACTTATTGCAATATTTGCTTTATTGAGGTGGTCTGGAACTGAATCCACGATACGTCTCAGGTATGTTCATCTCCATTTTACAAATAACAGGTTTGAATTACCAAGATTCCAGAGTCAAAACATAGAAGTGCCAGCAGTCAATACTAGTTCTTTTTACTCTAGAAGCCATTCTCTTGAATATTAACTCCCTCTCCCTCCCATTACCTACACCATTTAAAGGATGAAAATGAGCATCAGAGAAGTCACAAATCAGTGATTCTCAATTGGTAGGCTGCAAAAATATTCAACATTATTAATTAAATCATTTTTGAAAGAAGTTCAAAGCACAGTGAGTATATTCCTTTTTTTTTGGATAAACATAATGTAAGTGTGCCACAGAAGTTTAACTATGGGTTTGAGTGCACTGTGAGGTAAAAAAAGGTTGAAAAACACTGTCATAAAGCAACACAAAGGTAGAATCATGAAGTAAACCAGAAGTCTCTGATTACACTTGAGGAGGGGCGGCCTCCAGCTGTCTGATCTTGAGCAAGGTCTGGTTTGAAGTGGGACGCCTTCCTTTTTAGACTCTAACGCTAGACTCAGAGTCTCTACACTTGAATTTAAAATCCAGCTCCAATTCTTTTTCACTATGCAACCGTGAACAGATCTCTTTGCCACTCTGAGTTTCGGGTTCCCCAGGGGTTGAATGAGAAGCACAATGTTTTTCCCAGGGCATTGCTATGAAGCGAAATGAAGGAGCACAGGGGAAATCAGACTGTAAGCACCAGGAGGGAGAGACCCAGTTCATCTTTTCCACAGCTCTGCCCCAGCACCCAGGATTGAACTTGGCATGTTTTCTGAAATCTGGATCACAGTTTCCTGCTATTTCTCTCATCTACTAATCATTTTCTATCTGTTTGATATCTAAGTGTATGAACTAATTCAAGTAGAAAAAAATAATAACAATGATGTCATTATTATTATTGTCACACTAAAACATAAGCAAAAAGAAAGGAAGAAATAAAAAAGTATTTGCTTTTCATTTCAGCTACTAAGAGCGCATGCTTTCCACAACGGAAGAGATTTAAAGGGCAAAAGGAGAAAGGCAAAAAGAACTATGAATAAATAGATTAAGAAACCTAACTGATATCCTAAACGTCTCATCAAAAAGAACAGGCCTTGTCATATAAATTGAAAGATCTGCTCAAAGAGAAGCGACTGAAGGCCTAAATTGAACAGTCTCAGCAATTTGTGGGAGGAGAGATATTTTGAAATGGCATAATGTAGGAACAAAGAACAAAGCATTTTTACCTGGCTCCCAAACAATTAAATGAACCTGCCAATTTCACGTGGAAGATGGGCTTTAAGGAACTGCAATACAGTCGAGGGAACACTCAAAGTCAGTCAGCATTCATTAGATCCCAGAGGAAAAGCAGCCACAGATTTCCAAATAGGCAGCTCCGAGCCTGGCCAGGAGGAGTCCAGGGCAGCCCAGAGCTGCTGGAGGCTTGAGGAGGAAGCACCGTTGTGTCAATCCCTCCAGCAGGTACTCCTTTCCCGGCTTCTGGACACAGCTCCTCCCTTACGCGGTACCAGCCCACATATACATACCCCGTGGAATTATAGAAATGAAGCTGAAGAGAAAAGAGCCCAGGCTGCAGGATAGGGAGGCATATAACCAACCTAACTCTACCTTTCAGGCAGACAGGGGAGGAAAATTCCACCCTCTGGGACCATCGCCTCATCTGTGACATGAGGAGAAGGTAGGCACATGTGGCACCAGATGTTTACTTTGTAAATTGATGGACCTGGCAGAATCGCCGATGATAAAAGCAGCCCTGGAAACCCGTAAAATGACTCGAAAGTAGAGTCGACATATTTTAATGCTTATATCATAAGGGACACATGAGATCCAAGGCCAAAGGACAGAACAGACTTCTGTTTCCCATCAGCCACCCCGTCCCTTAGACCACCCTCCTCAGCCTGGGGATCTTGACACCACGTCACCAGCGCTGTTAATACTGTTGTCACGCTCTCAATGTTTTCCAAATCCTGCCCCTGTAATTTAAAGGGAACAAAATACAACTTCCTATTATAAGTCTTCCCTCAATCCTAAGGGTGTCTGAAGATCGATACATCAAAACAGAGGTGAAAACTCTGTGTAGATAATGAAGAATTTTACAAATAGTGTCACTCCTCTGACATGCTGTGAACTTCCAGAGGTCAGCACTCACATTTCCCTTCAGAATCTCCAGTATTTAATACACAACCTATCACACTTTCTAGGCACTCAGGAAACAATGGACAAATAGTTGATGGAGCCCCACATACAGAATCTTCTATTGCAGGTGCTAAAGGGAACAAAATATATCCCCAGGCCCGCCAGTTAACGTCCCACAATCTAGCTGAAGAAGAGAATATTCTCACAGGACACACAGGGCCAAAGAAAATAAACCTACAGGTGCTGCTTCCAGGGTACTGACCACGAGCACAACAGTGGAATAATGAGCGAGCTGAAATCATTCATCAGTGTGGAGATTTCTTTTTTAACTGCACTATATGGGTATTTATTTGGGAGGTTTTGTTTGTTTATTTTATTTCAGATTAATATAAGGATACAAACGATTAAGTTACAATGTTCGCGATTGTTAGGTAAAGTCCAAGTTGTGGTTGAGCCCTTCCCCCAGGAGGTGTACCAGATGCCCTTACATTGCACCACCAGGTGAAAGGCTGCCACACCTCCTTCCTCCTCCCCTCTCCCCCTCCCACATCCTCCATCCCCCTACTTTAACTGTGTTTTTCTCTCCTATGGGTATGTAGTCATGCATCTACTGGTTTCATATTGGTATTGAGTACACTGGATACCTGCTTTCCCATCCTTAGGATACTTAACATCCGAGGATGTTCTCCAAATCCATCCAGGGAAATACAAAAGATGGAAAGTCACCCTCCTTCTTCATGACGGAATAGGGTGAAGATTTTATCATACAAAATGGAAAAAACTTTGGAGCTGGGAGAGCTCTAAGGATTCAGTTACTCCACTCTGTTATTCTAAGGTTGAGAAAATGAGGCTTTTGGAAGACGCGCGTGCATGCTGGGCTCACGGCAACGTGCACAGAAAAGCCAGGCCTGCTGACCGCAGAGCCATCACCACAAAGCCCACGGAGCCAAAGGGACCTCAGATCCATCCTGGAGCACGATTTCATAGTACAGAATAAATTTTCTTCCCCCTCACTGGGAATAGCAATAAATCAAGTCTGGTCAACAACAGCCACTCCAAATGCATTGATTAAGCATCATGAGACAAAGTGCTAGGCAGCTCGGAAGGTGTGTGTGCCCAGACACACACAGACATCTTTCCCCTCTCTCAATCTCTCCCCAGCTTCTCACCTCTCCTCTATGGCCTCTCCTCTATGCAGGTCCTTCCCACAACAGAACTGAGAGGACCAGAGAAGAGGCAGAGAAAGAAGACAGCACTTTCCACCATCAGGCCCTAACTCCAATTCCACGTCCCTGTGCGTCCTTACCCCAGGCCATCTTATTAAAATCACAGCCTCATCCCTGTTCCACCGGCCAACATCCGCTATACACATTTTCTCCCTCTCCCTGGATAGAATGTAAAGGCCACAGGCAGTAATTTGTGCCTATTTTCTTCAGTGCTTTATCCCCATCACCAAATACAGAGCCTCAGATATACTAGGTAGGTCAATAAAATGTTGAAAAGAAATAATGAATAAAAACAGAAATCAGAGAAGGCTTCATGAAGAGGACATCAGAGCAGATCCTTAAATGACAGATGGTGTTGAGAAAAAAAGACACATGGGTAAGAAGAAGCAGGGCCAGAGTTACACATCACAGGTGATGGAAAGAACATGAGGAAATATTTAGACAGGGCCAAGTGTGGGAGCTGGGATAACGCCTGTAAGGGTTTCCTTTGTCTGAAATGTAAGATGTCCAAATGAAAGTAAACCAGAGAGAATACAGAATGGTGTCCCAAACATCTGTAAAGTGCTTCGATCCAGTTCTGCATAAATAGGGGTGGAAGGCCACCACTCAATCTCAGGAGATACCCTGGGGTCCCCAGATACACACAGGCCCTGCTGGAGAGCAGTTCAGCTGGGGGGAAGGGAGTGGGGATGGGAGATCGGGGATGATTCCTGAAAGCCAACTGTAGCACAGGCCCTCAAGCTGTTCACCACCCGGCCAACTGTTTCTCTGAGCCAAAACTCTACCGCCCTCTTCACTCTGAGTTGGCGCCGCCCTGGTCAGCGCAAAAGGCCCGTCAGGGTCTCCCCAGCACAGCAGAGCAGCACTTTCCACCTCCAGTTCAAATTTACGCCACATAACTCTGGGCAGAAATTCACCCCGATGTAGAGGGCTTCTCTTTTTCTTGTTTTTTTTTTTTTTTCTTCTTTTGAGACACAGCCTTTTTTTCTTTTTAATGCAGGAAAGACTGATCTGGGAAACAAGTCCATTTCAAAAGGAGGAAAGTCATTAGCATGCATAAAAAAATAAAGGCAGTAGAATATTGATTGTGGCAATTTAGGAAAGCTGGCACAATTCACCTTTACAATTTACAGAAATTGAAAGAAAATATAGTCTGCATTGCATATTAAACAGCAATAGTGTGCCTTAGGATGCAGGCAGTTGCTGAATGTGCACAGATAGCCTCCGCGTGGTGCCAGCCCGCCCCGGGAACCAGCTCTGCCAGGGCCGCCCAGGAGAAGCAGGACATGTTACCATGTCTTAGAGAAAGCAAGGTCTGGGGCAACTTCCCTGACTTTCATCCCTATCTCAGGGGGCAACCGGGTCTCCCAGGTCATCCAGGCCCATGTGAAATAAATCCATCCACATTGCAGAGGAATTCAAATTCTGGTGAGAAAGGATTTAAATATCAACTCTCTTTATTTTCCTTCCTTTATTACCAAACAAAAGCAGATTGGTAAATAAATAAGCTGATGATTTCTAAAGCATGAGCGTGGTTTAGAAGAAAAAGCATTAAATCAGAAACCAAAAGGCTGGACATTGTTCCTGGTCTGGGTGGGCACACAGTGACCTCAGCAATCATTTAACTTCTTTGGGCCTCAGCTTCCCTTCCTGGTGCTGCATCTTAGCTAAAATTAAATGGATATTATTTTCAATTATAAGTAATGTGTCTGCTGTGACCTGCACTGCTGACCACCCCTATTATTAACCCCATTTTACAAAATAATTTCCCAAAGTTACAAACAAGTGGAGCCTGAAGTGCAAGTCTGCCTGGTTCCTGGGGCTCAGGTTCTCAATACTTCAGATGATCATCTCTGTGTCCACTCTGGTCTGAGCCTGAGTCATTCCGACAGGAAGGATTGGGACCACCAGAGCCTTTATGTACTAACTAGCACCCAAGTGTCAGGTATGATGGAGCTGTCTCCACCATAGTAGCCTACAGCAGCAGTAGAATAATCTAAAGCCTTTTCTGCAGACATCTCCAAATTACGTCTGGGTTCTGTTCTGATCAGCCGAGACGGACAAGCTCCAGTGACGCACCCTCCCTCCACTCTCCCACCAACATCACACCACATGCAACAACAACTCCGTGATAAAGACATTTCAACAAGCTGGGGCAAAAGGCCAGCATGAGAAAATAAAACACAATCACACAAGGGCCAGGCCCCGGTTTAGGGGTCAAAATGCCAAATGAGAGGAATAAAGTTTAGCAACCTTACATGAAACCAACAATAAGTACAAATGTTTCCAGGGTGTGCTTTGGCCGCCAAGAAAGTATGAGTAAAGCTGCAGAAATAGAAGCACATTCCCTGGAAGGTAACGTGTCTGCTGTGACCTGCACTGCTGACCACACCTAGAAAATTCATATTTAGTGTCAAGCAATACACTGACAAACAGAAGTCCCAGCAGCAGGGAGGAAGTGTGGTAAGGAGACTATAGCCTAGATGAAGATTTGAAGGAACTGGGAATATAGAAAGAGACGGCCAGGAGCACCATCTTCAAAACCTAAACCTCCTTCTCCTCCCTGAAAGAGGAGTAAGGTTTACCCCCACATTCATTCTAACTGTAGAATGATGGAGATGGCAGGGACACAGATTTGGGCTCAATAAAAGAAAAAATGCTCTGAAGGCTGCTGCTCCAATATAGAGACTCTCCCCTGGGGGAAGGAATTCCTGAGGTGCTGAAGCAGAGGCTGGGCAGCCATCTGGAGGAGAAACAGAAGAGGAAAGGAACTGAGATTCCACAAGGTCAATGCACTGTTGCATGCGGGATTGTGTTCTGTAAACAAGGTATGTTCAAGTCCTAACTACCCCCCCATCCGTGTACTTATGAATATGATCTATTTAGAAATAGGGTCTCTATGGAAGTAATCAAGTTAAGGTGAGGTCATACTAAATTAGAGTGAGGCCTAAATCTAATGACTGGTGTCCTTAAGAGAAGATAGAAATTTGGGCATGAATACACACGGGGGAGGGAGGACAGCTGTGTTGGTCCATTCGGGCTAGTATAACAAATTATCTTAAACTCGATAATTTATAATCAACAGAAATTTATTGCTCATAGTTCTGCAGGCTGTGAAGTCCAAAATCAAGGCAGCAGCAGATTTGGCGTCTAATGAGGGCTTGTGCTCTGCTTCAGAGATGATGCCCTGTAGCTGTGCCCCCACTTGGCAGAGGAAGAATTAGGCACCAATCTCACTGACCAGGGCAGCACCTTCATGACCTACTCACCTCCTAAAGGCCTCATCTCTTAATGCTGTTTAATTGGGGATTAAGTTTTAAGACATGAATTTTACAAGGATATTCAGACCACAGCAACAGTCACATTAAGACGAAGGCAGAAACCAAAGTGATGCCGCTCCAGGCCACGGACGGCCATGGACCACCAGCCACCACCAGAGCTAGGAAAGAGGCCAGGAACACATTCATCCCCGAAGCCTTTGGAAGGAGGACGAACCTGCCAGCTCCTTGATTTCAGACTTCTAAACTCCAAAACTGTGAGAATACACTTGTCTTAAGTCACCAATATTGTTCCAATTATTATAGCAGTTCTAGTAAATTAAAGCATACACTAATGCCTGAATGTGGTGACACACAGTTGTTTTCCACATGGGAATTGTACCGGGGGTTCTAACATTAATACTTGAATCCGAAAGAATATTAGAGCATGGTTTAAGTTTAGGTTTTTTTCTTTGTAACCCATTCATACAATTAATAAACATTTACTGAGTACTTAATATGTGACCAAAATTCTGCTAGACCCTGAGGAGACAAGGATGAAGAAGAAAGAATTCCTGTCCTCAGAGCTCACCACCTACTAAGGTCTGAATGTTTCTCCTTCCAATGCCTGTGTTAGAATCCTAGCCTAACCTCTAAGGCAACAGTTCTCAACCTGTGGGTCACAACCCACAGGAACTGTATTAAAGGGTCACAGAGTTAGGAAGGTAGAGAACCACTGCTCTACAGTGATGCTATTAGGGAGAATTTGGAAAGACCAGGTCATGGGGAGAGAGTCCACGGGAATGGAACCAGCGTACTTATAAGACATGAGGACACCGCTTGTCCCTTCCATCACGTGAGGACACAGGGAAAAGAAGGTCATCTTTGAACTTGGAAGTGGCCCCTTACCAGACACGGAATCTGTCAGCACCTTGATCTTAACTTTCCCAGCCTCTAGAACTATGACAGATAAATTTCTGCAGCTTATAAGCCACCTGTGATATTTTGTTATAGCAGCCAGAATGGTCTAAGACGCCGCCCACTGAAGGTGCAAAGATGTAACCTGACAGATGTCTTCACATCAGCAGTGGACAGTGGAACAGTGGCATTTACAAGCGGAGGGAAGGAAAAGGGGAGAACGATCCCATCCGGGACAGTGGACATCAGCCAAGACATTTTACAAAAGTTACATCTGTGCCAGATCTTTAAAAAGTAGGCGTTCTCCCCGTGAAAACGGTAGGGAGATGCTTGCTGGGCACGTCAAAACACATTCAAAGGCCTTGACCCTGCTCCTCCAGATACAGGCAGACGTTGGGTATAAGGAGGGAGGGATGCGTAACAAAATGCACGAGCTGTGTAGAAGCGTCTAACTCATACACCAACTAGTCCAAGAAACCCCCAGGTGCTCAGACGACTCCCACTCCAATATTTAATAGTCTTAACAACTCTTCTCACCCCCAGAACACTCGATTACTTTCTATCACTTCATTTTTAGAGTGACTCAAGCACTACACTGGTCATATACCAACCTTACAGTTTGAATGAGATTAAAGCTTAAAATACTCACTGACAAAAAACTACACAGAAAACACCCCCAGTGGTTTCCCCTCATCCCCAGCAGATTTTTAATCCATTCATTTCTCCTCACTCTGGCATATGGAGAGGGAGAGACAGAAATGAAGCCAACAGCTGCTTCCCACAGTGCAGGAGCGTGAGCGTGTCAGTGTGTCGCACTTGACAGCTGTGAGCGATCTTGGAACATCATTACATAACCTCTTGTGTGTGGAGCTTTCCGCCCTTCCAGAGCACTCTCCCATGTCCCTGGGTTTTTTCCTCACAGCAACTGAGGGAGCTGAGCAGTGTCAATGAGGCTCACAGGAGGCTCAGGGTTCGGTGAACTGCAAGTCAGAGGCTGACCCAAGATTAGAACTCAATCTCCTGACCCCAGGGTGCGGTCACCTTCCCTGGTTTTGTTTCATTTCCTTTTGAAGTCTGCAAAAGGGTTTCTAGGGTCACATATTGGAAGAATGGCTCATCAAGAGTAAAGAGAAATTATTCAGATTACGTAGATGAACATTCCACTGAGAGGGCAAAAGGAGCCAGTCCTGGTTTGTGTCATCGTACGAGTAAGAGACATTTAATGCACATGATCAAACTAACCACCCCCTGCACTCTGATTTGGAAGTCTGAAGGAAAGAGTGGTGGATAAAGCAGCAAGTTGTGAGGCACATATGGCTGCAATAAAGCTCAGAGAGCAGATGCGTCCATTGGGTCCCGTCTCATGTCTCCCTAACCCCTAGCCCCACCATTCTTCTGTGTTCAACAGACAACTGTCCGTGTCAGCCATCTTTAAGAAGCTTCTGGCACCAAGGGCAACTTGAAATCAACCCATCAGAAATGGAGAATAGAGCCACTGGCACTGGGCACCAAGGAACTTTTCCTTCAATATCATTGTTTCAAGCTTGTTAGTCCTCTCCAAGGCTCAGAATTTCTCCCAAATTCTCCGGTTAAGAAGACAACTGCAAACTTTAAATATATACTAAAATTACAGTGTACAAGTGTAAGCTGAAACCACATTCTCCCTGAAAGAACTGATAACGTCACTGGCAAAGTTTCTTTAATTTCCTAGGATTAAAAACCAAAAGAACATCAATTAGATAGCATCTTCTAGTTAGAAGATCTCTGATTAAGAAGGGAATTGATGTGAGGAAATAAAAGAATGTCACATATAATTGATCTCCTCACCTCAACCTACTCCCCAGCCCAATATGGGTGTTTGCAAGATTTCTTTTTGCCTGATCTGTTAAAGCCAGCATGCACGCACGCATGCACATACGAATACCTACATGGGTGCATTTAATTCTGAATTGTAATTTATTCTTCTCCCGGTGCCCTGGGTCATAAATGAATTCTATGTTAATGTAATGTCTTCCCTGTCCACGAAGAAGGTGCCTATTTTTGAGGCATGACCACATGAAACATAAGGATATAAAAAACAATCTGTCCTCACTCTAGAGGTAAAAGATAATTCAGGAGAGAAGAAAGTTCTCCTTTAGCAGGGGAGATGTAAGTGGTTTCCTGACGAATTGCTGAAATAGCCTGCACTACCATGTTCCCTGACCACCTCTCTCCTCCTGCCTCACACACCTAGAAATAGACATCGGGTCCTGTGTGAGGAGAGACTGTGAATTTGCCTTTCTCCCAGAAGGGAGGGGGAGTGGAGAAAGCTGTTCCCCTTCCCTCTCAGCTCTCTCCCTTGCTTGTGTGCGTGCTCACCAGATGGTGTGAAGCCGCAGGTTGGAGGGAGATAATAAACCCAGAAAATACTGCAGTATGCGGTTATGAAATGACTGACTTTCACACAGGGACATGTCAGTGGCTCCCTAATTAATGGGAGGAGAACTGGAAGAAGGGAGGAAGAGGCAGCTCCAACAAGGAGCTAGAGCCCTAGGTCCCTTCCAACCCCAACATCCATGCCCCTTCCAAAGAGCACCCCCTGCCCCTTTGCAACCAGCAAATATACCTCATACAGCACACACAGCAGGCTGTCCCTCTCTCTCTTGACTGAGAAGGAAGTCCCAGCAGAGCTAAGCAGCCTGAGGCAGTTGCAAAGCAACTCCCTCCTAACCAACAAGCAGCATTTTGTCAGCATCTTATTTGCAAAGGAAAAACAATAAACCCTGGCTCACCCTGCACTGGGCCCCCATGACCCCAGAAGGTAGAGCGAAAGCAGTGAGCGCAGCTATTCTGGCTGGGTACCGTATGGGCTTTCGTCCTGGCTGTTATTTGTTTTCATTTTATTGCTAAAAAGGGGCTCAGAGAAGTTGAGCCAATCACTGCTTCTGTCAGGGCCTCTTGTTTTTAATCTGTGAATAGAGGACAAGAGGACAAGGCAGATTAAGGTGGTTGCAAGTGTATTCTTTGACACTCTTCCATCAAGAGACAGGGGCTCGGTCCTATGGCCCTGAATCTAAGAGGGCTCTGTGTCTGCTTGGCTAATCAAGTAACACGGAAATGATGTGTTGCTGGTTTTCAGGGTCAGGCCTTAAGAAACTGGCAGCTCCCACTTCTCATTTCTTAGAGGATTCTCTCTGGAAGCCCTGATCTTCCTTGTGAAGAGCTTGACTTACACTGAGGCTCTCATGCTATGAGAAATGCCAAGTTAATAATATAGAACGGCTGGGGGAATTGGGGGCTGGAAAAAGATTGGAAGGACGGAAGGTGAGAGATGTCTGGCCAGCTCTCAGCTGAGGCCCAGGAATCACAGGCCACTCCCTTTGTGCCCTGTCTGAACTTCTCTGCACAGAATCATCAGACATAATAAGATACTTGTTTAAGCCGCTAGGTTTGGGTTGGTTTTATGTTGCAATCAGTAACTATATATAATACAGGGATCTATAAAAACCCTTCTAGCCCTCACACCTCTGATTTGGTGATCTTCATGCATGTCTGTAATGTCCTCACTAGGTCAGCCGAGTCCAGAAGTTAGAAGGGCAAGGTGCATGCTTATGCTGGACCCTGGTCATCAGACTCTTCAGGATCGATCTCTTCACTGGACTTGAAAGACAGAAAAGGCAGTGGCAGAAAGAGGGGAAAACATTTTTGAAAACAGAGCAATGCAGAGAGACAGAACCAGGGAAGGAAAGCAGCAAGGACTAATGACATCATTTGACCCTTTATCAAGCCAGCGCTACCCATGAACTTTTTAGGGACACAGTCAAAAGTCATATTTTGCTAAAGCAAGTTTGTGTTGATTTTTCTGGAACTTTGTTGCTGGCGAAACTCCTAACTATCAGCAATGGGAAAGGGCTATCACTGGTCCTTGACCTTTTTCCATTTCTCAACAATCATAAGCGATTAAAAAAGTCAAGGAATAAAAAGACAGGAAAATTTTTAAATGTAGCAAGGTTCTATCTTCTGGTCTATAGAATGAAAATCTTAATTTGCACTACAACTAGGGAAGGAAGGATTGCAACCTCCCTAGATTCTGTAACTGTAACTCTTCCACAGTAGTCACTGTCACCTGTAACCAGGAGAGGCCAGAGGTGAGCCGGCAGGTTGGAGTTAGTGGCCAGCTAACCAAACTGCCAGGCAAAGCAGGGCAGGAAATGATACACTAATGAGACTGTAAGTCTGGAGATGATGCCACTAACTGAAACTGTGACCATAAAATAAAACACTGAGTGATTATGTTGGCCAAAGACTACTTGTTAAAATAAATATACTGCATTCAGTAAAGAAAGAAGAGAAGAAATAACGTTGTATGAGTGGTAGAGGAGACAGAAATCATGAATAAAACGATCCAGAATCTGAGGAGGACTCCAACTGAGTCCTGATGCTTTAATCATCCTGTCTCCTAAGACTAAGAAAAAACTCAGGCAAACTGTCTAGAGTCACATAGCACATGGCTGATCAGATGCAGGCTCTAATCACAGTTGGGCTAGGCCAAAGGAGAGCAAAGCCTGCCAATTACCCAGGCTCTTACTGGCCTCTTTGCTCAGCAAACTTCACCCCCTCAAAAGCTACTTGACCTCACCTTGCACTTGGGGCTACGGCCACTTCTGCAGAAAGGAAGCTTATCTGCATCAGCTGTCATCAACCAGGCCATTCTGACCTGGCAGGAACAAACCTGCCCTGACATTATCAATAATGGAAAACACCCCTGCAGCCATCAGGCCATCTATAACCAGCTGAACTGAGCTAGGACAGCAACTCCAACAGCAGGACACAGGCCAGCTATAGCCTTCACATTATATTAGAGACACACAGAAAATTCCAACAGAAAAATAAACTGTATATCAATGGTACTTAGATGGATGATGCTTAAGAGTGGAGCAAGGTCTTAAGATTTAGCAGAAAGGCTAGGTGAAGAAAAAGGCTAATAATTGTCATCATGAAATAAATCACACGACCAAATCCTGATGTTCTGGGCTCAGGACTACTCAGGCACTCAGGAATCTCAAAACCACACAGTCAGGCCTGCCCCTCTCTTTTTCTTAATCCACAGAGAAGGTGCCCTGATGTGAGTTCCTAACATGAGTCAGGAAACCTGGATCCGAATCCCACCTCCATTCCCCACCTGAGTCTCCCTGGTAAATGGCATCTTCTGACTCGACTTCTTATCTGTAAGATGGAATAAACTAGAAACACCTGAACCCCAAACCTAAGGAGCAAATGCCCGGGACCTGTGGGGCATTTCGGTCATGCTTACCCTTGCACTTAAAAATGCAAAACCCACACTGAAACAGACAAATCCAAAGACAGTTTCTCAAAATATATTACGTCCAAACTGAGAATGGTTTCTTGTGCTTTCTGGGACTCTATACCTGTCTCCTTCCAACCAGTGTGGCCTGCTTGGTTATCACCAACATCAGAGCAACAAAGCTTCTCAGCCAGACACCAGCTGGTTTTCATCAGAAATATCTCTTAGTTGTAAGATGGGGATAAAGACCTTTACTTTGCCAAGTTCAGAGGTTATGATGAGGCCATCAATGAAGATTATGAAAATGAAAATTTCTGACCATAAAAGTTCAACTCACATGGAAGGTGGGCACATCCGTGAAGGCAGGGCCGAGCCCATCAGTCTCCATACAATCCACTCTCCTCCCAGCCCACCCTTGCTGACAATTACCTAATGCAAAATGTTATAAATACTTTCAGATTGAACATATGGAGGCCTATTAGAAAAGGACTGATACTAACTTGTTAAAAATGATGGTTATCCAGGGAATGAAAGGACCTACTGAATATGGATTGCTACTGTCAAAAATCCTGGTGAACGTACAGCCCATATTTCAACGTTTCAACATCTCTCTCCTGAGTATGTACTGTTTAGCAGGCACCGAGCTGGATGCTGGGGAAACAGTAGTAAACAGAAAAAACACAGAGCTGGTCCTCATGGGGAACTGCTTAGCCTGTATGAAAAAGAAGTGACATTTTAAAACAACTAATGAATAGGAGAGGTACAGACAGAATAAAATAAAAAAACCTCACCTAGCTTGTGGAGTCAGTGAAGGCGATCACAAGAATAAGGAGAGGGCAGAGAGCATGTTCCAAGGTCAAGTAAGTCAACAGGCTAAAGGAGCTCCAAGGACCCAGAGTAGAGAGAATGAGGAGGGTGGAGGCTGCAGATGGGTTATGAAAATGGACAGAGGACTGGTGGCACCTAAAGCCTGGTCCATGGCAATGATTTTTAAGTGAATGATTGTGGGAGCCATGGAAGGTGTTCAGCGGAGACATAATGTGACAGGGGAACACTGTGTGCATTGTGGGGAAGGCAATTACTTGGACGCTCCCCAGGTGGTTCACAAGGAACTCGGGTAACTGGCACTCCAGCAACTAGGAATACCCCTGGGTACCAGATAAAGACGTCACAGACGTCACACGGCACTGAAACAGAAAGAAAAACAATCAGAGTGGTAGATGGAGGTAGAGCTGAACTAATTTCAGACATATTGCAAACGTTCCTCTCATTTTCTTTTTTATAATCATGATCTGAGTTTGTCTCTCTCATAACACCAAGGTGAGAGAAGAATCCTTACCTAGCTTGCTGGCTGTTTGGGTTGGGATAAAGGAAAGTTCACTCATTTATTACTCAAGGCTTCATCGGTTTCCAAAAAGCATTTGAGACAATTTATAATAAAAAAGGTAAAGGAAGACAGACAAACCAAAATGCATCACAGGGTAAAGGGAGCTTACTATTTGCCTTTCCATGCTACCCCCTTAAGGTGGAAGGGCCAAACGTTACAAAGCCCTGCCTTTATGGCTGAATATTTCAACACCAAGAAAAGAATTATGGATGAGGGTTGTACCTCTGGACAACCCCCTCTTCCCATCAGGAGAGCAAAACAGAACAACAGCAAAATCACTAACTGAGAGCAGTAAAGATCCCACCCTAAGTCTTTAAGAACAGAGGCCACAGCCAAGGTTTCATCCTCCTATATAACCACACACCCACAGCCATTAGTGACGCCATTAGATTATGACCTCTCTTCCCTCTTTCCTTAGGAGGCCCAGTATAAGTGATTCATTAGCTCTCAGTAGCTTAATCCAACAGATCCCCAAGTTGGCAATACTCAGCAAAGCCTCAAACATAAAATTCATAAGTTGAGAACCAGGTAAACGACCAAAAAAAACTGCACCCCCTACCTAAACACTCCTGTCCTGTGCACCATCACTGCAGGGAGTGCTAATGTGCTTCCCTCCCTACTCCCTCCGAAATGACACCCTTTCCCCTGGCTCCACCTGCCTCCCCAACCTTGACAAAGGCTAAAATAGAAAGGCCACTGAAGGAATACAATTACTGTGATTTGATTACATTAGGCCGGAAATATCTTCATCAACTACAGATAGACTATCTAGAATGATAGTACTCAGTAATTGGAAGAGCCCCTGGAAATCTCCTGAATTCATCATGGTATAGCACATGAAAGAAAGATGCAATATTTATCTCATACTGGGGAGGAGAGGAAGAGGCTTCTCAAGACAGAAATATCCAGTCTCAGGAGGTCTGCGTGCCCATCCCCCTCTACCTATGTCCCATCACCGAAGAGCTCTGCCTGAGGGATAGTAAGCCCAGCCCAGACCTTTGCTCTTGCCCACCTCCACCACTCACCCTGCTTTGCAGCAGGTGAAAGCAGCCCCTGTGCCCCTTCACTGTTCTCCCTCTACTATCACTGTCCCCTGCTGTCCCCCTCACCTCCAGGAAGCAGAAGATTCCCT
The DNA here is from genome assembly GCA_963574575.1 of Galagoides demidoff. Lineage (NCBI taxonomy): Eukaryota > Metazoa > Chordata > Mammalia > Primates > Galagidae > Galagoides > Galagoides demidoff. The sequence goes on along the minus strand of CAUYQV010024831.1, from coordinate 1,195 downwards.
TAGGACAGGACTTGTGTTCCCTTCAGCACTGGCACAATGCCTGCCCAACACACTAAAGGTATTTTTAAATGTTTATTTTTTATTTCAAGTTAACATGAGGGTACAAACAGGTCAAAATATTTGAATTTGTTAGAGTTGTTCTTGTAGTTGTGACCCACACTCAAAAGGCCAAACACCCCCACACAGTGCCCATTCAGTCGGTGCCCCTACCCACCTCCCCATCCCCGTCCCTTGTCCCCCCTCCCCCCAGCTTGCATTGAAATGAGTTTTTCTCCTGTTTGGGCATATACTAGATCATCTACTGGCTTCATATTAGTATTGAGTACACTGGACTCTTGCTTCTCCATTCTTGTGATACTTTACTAAGAAAAATGTGTTTCCACTCCATCCAGGATAAGACAAAAGATGTGAAGTCACCATCTTTTTATGGCTGAATAGTATTCCACAGTATGCATAAACCACAATTTGTTAATCCATTCCTGAGTTGATGGGCATTTAGGTAAAATATGTATTGATCCCCAATAGAAATGAGTGGTGTTATCTACCCAAAGACAGAATGTTCAGAGCAGCATTATTCACAATAGCCCCAAACCAAAGCAACCAAGTACTTCATCAAAACGGAATGGATAAATGTCACTGTGTATTTATTCATACTCTGAAATACTGCACAGGAATAGTGTTTCCCGATTTTTATGTCAGATATTAATCTTTGGGATTCAGAAGTGAGAAAACAGAAAAAAAAAAATAACATTCATTACACTCTTTCTCATTTAAAAAACTTTAATAGAAAGGAAATATTAAAGTGATATATTATTTACAAAGGTCTGTATCTTAAAGCAAATACTTCAACACAGAAAATGCTAGTGAACATCCTTAGTTCGTAGTTTAATAATATAACGTGAAGATCTCCTAGCAAGGTTAATAGCACTACTCAGAATCACATGTTGAAATTGACACTTAACACGTTTAGCTTACTTCCAAAAGTTAGTATTTATTGGCAGCCACTCACAGGGGACTTGTATCAAGTGTACTGGGTGTATAGAAGCATTAATATTGTAGTTATTTCATTTTCAAGAATGACTTACCAGTAGCACCTGAGAGGACCGGGAGCAAACATCTACAACAAGGCCAGAGCCAGGAGCAAGGTGACCAGAGAGACTGTGGCCAGAAACACTGATCTTCATCTTCCTCCTCC
>CAUYQV010024828.1:0-13890 GCA_963574575.1 Galagoides demidoff | reverse complement strand
CTCAAGCTATCCCCCTGGGTAGAGTGCCATGGCATCACAGCTCATAGCAACCTCCAACTCCTGGGCTCAAGCGAGTCTCCTGTCTCAGCCTCCCAAGTAGCTGGGACCACAGGCGCCCGCCACAACGCCCGGCCATTTTTTTTTGGTTGCAGCCCTCATTGTTGTTTGGTGGGCCTGGGCTGGGGATTCGAACCTGCCACCTTGGGTGTACGTGGCTGGCGTCTTAGCCTATTGAGCCACAGGCGCCGAGCCTCATTCAGTTCTTAATGGTAGATTTTCTTTGTTACAAAGAGTTACTCGCTCTGGGCACTCTTGTGAACAGAACACGGAGAATAAATATCTTCAACAACTTTCAAGATAAATGTTACAAAGTTGGAATGAATTTGGTAAATTTGGCCAGTGTGTGTGCAGATGGTGCACCTTCCGTGACAGGAGACCATGAAGGGTTTATTATACAGATAAAAAAACATCAGATTTAGACGCTTTCTTTTCTTTCCACTGTATCATGTATCAGCACATTCTCTGTCCTAAAGCTACCATTTTAAGTGACACTATGCAACAAGTTATAAGTATTATTAACTATATTCATGCAAGTGTAACACAGTGCCATCAGGTAAAGATGAAGTATTCAGTATGGATTTGGCCAATCATTTTAAAGTGCAAATTGGCTATTGCAGGAACAGGTAGGTGTGAGCCAAAATTTTATCTCTGTTAGAACAAATAGTTAAATTGTGTAAAGAACAGAACCAGCAATATTATTGAAAGATTTCTATGGGAATGCAGCTTTTCTAAGTGATATCATGTCAAATAAAAATGATTTGAATATTTCTTTCAAGGTAAAACTAAGTCTAAATATGATATGTGGCAGAAAATCCAAGCGTTTTGATGAAAGCTATCTTTTCTCAAAATGCTTCTTCTAAAGGATGTTTTGGGATGAACATCTTCCCCCGTTAGCCAAGGTTATTGATAAGTAGGATGATAGATGCAAATCATTTGAACAATACGCAGCTGTTACACACCTATTGTTTGGAGGATAAAGAGTCCCTGACTTTGAGAATCATTACATCACACTAAATTAGCAGCTTAGCCTCACCTGGTTGATATCACCAAGGCATCTCAAGAACTATGGATGGCCCTGCTTGAGCTCTCTGTAGATGACATTTTAAAGTCACTGATGCTGAGAGATCAAATTGAAATCTGGAAAAATGCAGTAGAATACCCACGCCCTTGGCAACATGCCTGAAAAATGCCTTCTTGCTTTTCAACCACTTACTGCTACGAATCTACATTCTCCTACCCAACCCCAATGAAGACACCCTGAGCGTCATGAATGACTGAGACCCATAGAGGATCAACTGGAACTGTGGACCTCCAGTCTGCAACCAAATACCCTGAGGCTTTGTGGCAAAAAGCAGACAGAACAAAGTCATTAAAAGGTTATTAACTTTAAAGGTAACAGTTCATATTTTGAAATGATTAGGTTCACAATATTTAGATTTTTATAAAATGATGTACAATTTTAAGTATGTCTAAATGTTTCTTGAATGTAGTCTTATTTGATTACTGCCGAATTAATGTGGCTTTCCAAAGGTTCCCTCCCCACTGTAAGAATTCGATTTATAGCATAATTAATTAGAGGGCGTAAGCATGATATAAATTGGCACCAATTTATCAGAGTAACTCCTAGAAGTACCTGGAAAGCCTTTTATATTATTACTATATAGACAAAAGAAATTTGTCTTAGAAATATTAAACATAAATTAATTATATGGTAGATGCCTGCAGTGCACCATCGCGTGAGACAGACCACTTGTTCCAGGAGCTCACAACTGCGTGGGGGAATTGGTCTCATTCTGAGTGAATAGACTGAAAAGCGGAGGCAGACTTAGCCATTCATGGCTCCAACTTACTGGAATAAAGACTGGCATTGCAACCCTTGCAAAAAATACCTCTGATCATATTTTCTTTTTGGAGTTGGTTAGAAAAACATATAAATCAGACACCTGAAGTCTGCACACAAAATATTTGGAGCCATAAAAACAGGAATTTTTCTTAGTTTGTATCTAATAAAATAGACAAGCAGCCCACTTGACAGAAAGTGGGCTTCCTCGGGGCAGTGGTGAGGCCAAGCCTGCCGTGCACAGAGCTGCGCATTCACAGCCACCCGCCTGTGTTGACACTGCCATAAATGGGGCTCTGCTGCTGCCGTTGCTGCCACTATCAACTCAGGGAAGAATTTCAAAGGTGCATTTTCCAGGGCGAGGATTTTAATGCTTTCCTCAGTTCTTGTGGCTCACCCTAGGGCAGCGCAGAGAGCTCGTGGAAGGTCTGTGGAGGGAGGGTGCACAGACACGGTGGTGGGTCTGTCAGGGAGGTGTGGTCCGTGTTTTCATACTCTGAGAGCTACGGCGTGAGTCGGGAGGAGCCCGGGGTTAGCTGTCCTTGATGAAGTTCATCCGGGATCCTCCTGCCCGCTGCTTTGTCGCTGTGCACACTTGATGACGAAGGCCTTCCTGGGGCCTGGGACCTGGTATTTGTAATGAGCGCTTTGCCTTGGACACGTGTGTAAATGACAGAGGGCAAGCACAGCTGAGCCCCTTCATCTCACACAATGTCACGCATTCCCCCCACTTTTCTTTCAGGGGTTCAGCTGTGCTTCTTTAGTGATGGAGCATGTCACAGTAGGACACAGAACGGGAGACATTTGAGAGAAGCAGTGAGGGTTCAGTCCCCAAATGAGGAAGCAGAGCATGTGTGAGCACTTGGATAAGAACGGGCTGGAGATTACGATGAATGCACGTTGCTGGCACTGGATCCCCCGCTTCCCCGCCATCGGGATCCACTCAGCCCCCATGGGTGGGTATTTTATGCCGTAGTGATGTCCCATCAGGAAGAGATGGGGAGGACCAGAGGACCACAGGGGATGGCACAGGAGCTGGAGGGTTGGAAAGCAACTTTGGTGAGAGGGAAGAAAATTAGGGAGGAGACTTGAGGCAGTGTGGCCGTGGCCGTGCACTCCCCTTGGTATCTGGAGGGCTTGGTAGCTGGCTCGAGATCACTTTCTGGACTGGGTTTCCCCCATGGTGGCACCATCCCAAAAGGCCGGATCACATGAATAATGGCTTGCAGCTTCGTCATCTATTCCAAGATTACTCAGTTTCTTAGTTTACTATTCTTTAAATGTACTTAACCTGATAAAGTTTTCCTTTTAACCTTTGTGGCTTACCTGGGAAACAGAGCCTAGCTGACCAGGGACTCAGGAGCTGGACTGTGGAGTAACGGAGACGACTGTCCATCAACCTGCACGAGTGAGACAAGACCTTCCAGGTTAAAGGTGAGTCAGCAGTATGGGGAAAGCCCTAGAGAGCCCTCCCTACCGGCAGCCTGCAGATTTCTGGCAGGAGGTTCTGTGGAATTACTAAGTGCTGCCAGAATCTGCGGGGACACAGAGCACTGTCTGGGCAACCCACAAACTTGTATCTTCCACACAACAGTAATCTATTTTCTAATTTCTAATGCGTAGCCACGGTCATGCCTCATAACCTGCAAATGCACATGAAAACATACCAGTAACCAAGGTGGCTTTAACCTCATGCATAATCCCAGAGGGAAGAGCAAGTACCAGTCTTGCTGGAGTGGGGTGTCATCGAGGGTTCTACTGTTTTACCTTTGAAAAGAAGCTCTGCAGAGGAAGGATGGGGCGTGCTTACTTAGAGGACTCTAAGATGTGGACTCCTCAGTAGGATGGATCTGCACACAGGTGCTGTGGGCTAAGGAAGGGCCTGAGCTTTGGAGTTGGAAAGACTTGGATTTTAATGCCAGAGTGGCCTTGATGTTCCATCACCATCTTTATTGCTCAGTTTTCCCCTGATACGTTGCAGTGGAGAGTCAGGGAGATCGTGTGTGGGAGGCTGAGCAGGGCCCCTGGATCCCAGGAAGGGCTCAGTGACTTTTGGCCATTCCATTGTAAGACATCATACCGGGAGAGCTCGGCTGGGTAGTTGCTCAACCTGATGGATGGACGTCTGCAGGAGAGGGACGTGGTTATGTAGAAATAAGGGGTATGGGAGTTGAGCTCCCATAGCACTGTGTATGGCCCCCCGTGCCCGGGATCAGGCTCACGTGCGGAGAGTAAGGCTGTGACGATCTTGCTGAGGACCCACTATGTGCTGGGCCTTCTAACACACGCTATCTCTGGCCTTTACATTACATATGAGAGAAACAGCCTCAAAGGCATCTGAGGACTTGCCGAGGCAAACAGAGCCAGGAAGTGAGAGGCCAGAATTGGACCCAGATTAATCTAGCTGAGAGCAAAGGCTGAGGTTAATTTTAGAACAAATTACTGAGGGAAGACAAAGCCCAGGACTTTGGCTCTGAATCTTCTTTTCCTCTGACCCTGTTAGTAGCCGTCAGCCAGTCCTCGGAGCAAGAGCTGTCTTCAGGGACAGAGGGATGGGAGGAGGGCGCATTCTAATCTAACTGAAAAATAATTTGTTGCGATTTCCTCTGACCCTTGTCTCCAGAGTGACTCCACACCATTTTTCATCCCAGCTTCTCTAAGCGTTGAGGAATGGGTGTATTTGAATTCTGTTTTCTCTGAGATTCATTCTATGCTACCGCTCACCTACTAGGTAGACAGCAACCTTATAAACATAAGAGTGTAATCATTGGAAGCATTGATTGAAAATATCTTTTCTGGCTCTTCATTTTCTATATTATACAAATGGTGAAGATGTTTTTTGTGCACAAGAGAAAGGACACCATTGATAAAGACTCCTTATTAGGACTTATTTTGATGACCGGGAGTGGTGGCTCACGCCTGTAATCCTGGCACTCTGGGAGGTCAAAGCGGGTGGATTGTCTGAGCTCACGGGTTGGAGACCAGCCTGAGCAAGAGCAAGACCCCTATCTCTAAAACTAGCCAGGTGTTGTGGCGGGTGCCTGTAGTCCCAGCTACTCGGAAGAATAAGACAAGAGAATCACTTGAGCCCAAGAGTTTGAGGTTGCTGTGAGCTATAATGCACAGCACTCTACTGTGGGTAACAAAGTGAGATTCTGTCTCAAAAGAGAAAAAGACTTATTTTGAATATGGAAGCAGTGATCTTTAATGCTTAATAACCCTGTGTGTCTTCCATTTTTCACCTGGCTTTGTGCTACTGTTTAGCGACTCTGTGTGGTATGAAGTATCAGGAGAAAGGGATACTTGGCATTAGTCATTTTCAGCAGAGGCTGTTCTTTATTTATTTGTTACGATATTGTAAGTTTTATGACATAACTGTCTAATAGTCAGGATACGCTGTACTGCTTTTCCATAGACCAGACAGTTTCAGAGCTAGAAGGTAGTAATGATAAAATCTAGTTTCTCAAAGTGTGTCCCAGTGTTCTGGATTCTCCCTGTGTCCATCTTCCCCTCACACACCTCAGGAGGGCTGCATGATTGTGTCAGTGATGGAAACAGTGATTCAGGATGGACTGCAAAGCTTTCTTCCAAGTTTCTCTTTGGCTCACCCACGCTGGGGCTCTTCGCAGGGAATACGAGGCATGGCGTTTCTTAAATTTACCACGCTAACGATCCCCTGGTCTCACTGTACCCTGACACATCTTTCATGGAGCATAGAGGAGGACCAGCAAGCTCCAGAACATATTTTTGGAAAACTTATTTATTCAAATATCTGTTTGCAGATGGGTGAATGAAGATGCTCCAGAGAAGTTAACTGCTCCCTGTGTGAGGCCGTGGGCACACTGTGCAATCTTGAGTGTCATTGTTGAACTCTTTCACCGATAATTTGGGTTGGGGCATATCTGAAAGAGGTTGATTATAACTGAAAGGAATTTGAAATAGAAGGTTTAGGGATTTGTGAATTTTAAGTACTTCTATAATTATAATTTAAAATGAATGATGGTTTTTGATCATGGAGACCGGACCTACCTGTGTACTTCAGGAAAGCACTTTATACTCACCGGCAAAACTGATAAACTTTTGGTGTCTAGTATAAAATCTGATTTCTGGGATATCAAAACATTTTGACAGGTTGAGATTATGGAGTTATGAAGCACAAGAAGTGATTCATGTTTCCAGATCATATTAACGTAGCATTATTTGCTATAAGGTTTGTTTTTATTTATGGAAGGAAGAGGTATTCTGTCAGGGGAGACAAATGATTTTAAAAATTTAGTTTACTTTAAAATGGGTGGATTATACCACTGATAACATGTAACCAGTGTGGGTAAAGTACTTATTTTGATACAGTATAATAAAGCCACACAGGAAAGAAGGGTAAGGCTAAACTGGAAAACTACTTACCAACTCTTCTTTCATTATGTAAATAGGCAAAAATATCCAGCAGGTGGGAGCTCTTAGCATCTTATCAGAATGGCTTTCAGGGTGCACAACTCAACAGTGAGGAAATTATACTTTTGACTAAAGTGATAATTATGAAAAGGTCTGTAACCAGGTTTGTTTGTTTTTATTTTTACTTCTGCGGCTCCTTCCCGCCCCCCACTCCTCCATTCTTTGTCCCCTCCTCAGTATCCTTTCAATGTATCTTGTTAAATTATGCTTGGGGACCGGCTAAGCAGTAGAGGGCTCTATAGTTATTTTTCCTCTTTTCTCTTTATTTTGCTGTATAGTTAAATTATTGGTCGTACTAATATCACGTATTTGCATGGAATCTTATAATTTGTATAGTACTTTCACAAGAATCTTAATTTAATTCTCACAAAAATGCACAAGTTAAGGAAAGTAGGTATTGTTAATCATCTTCACAGATGATATGAATGGGGGCTGGAAAGATCAAATGGTTTGTCCAAGTTCATAGCTAAGGAGTAACTGACTAGACTCAAAGCTGGGTATACTTTTTTGTATTTTAATAAAGTGTAGAACGTGTTTCTTTTCTGTTATAAAACTAATTGGTATTTATTGTGAAATGTTTGGAAATATTAAAAAAATGAAAAAAAGTAGTCATATCTTTAATATTCAAAGATAATTATTAAGATTTTTCTGTTCAGTTTTTTTTTTGTGTGTGTGTGCTTTGTCAATATAGGACTTTTAATTGGAAAAGCGTGGTCTGAAACATAAAAATAAAAATTCAAGATAGATTTTAAATTGACTATAAATGTGTAATATGTACGTGAACATTAATGTAGTGTAGTGTAGACATGATAAAAACAAGCGGAAGAGAAATAGAATATGTGCTAATAGCTTAGCTTTACTGGATTACTTTCTACTTTCTATTAAATTGCTTGTATTGCTCCATAAAGGGGAGTCCTAACTGAGGCAATTTTATTATTCATTATTTTAATCATAGGTGTTTTGACCCTTTACTATAACAGTGGACTTTTTGAGGAATTTATTGCAAATATGCTTATATCTTCTCCTGATTCTGGTTCACCTTTGTATATAAGCATTTCAAAAGGTTACCAGAAAATCTTTTCACTTAAATCTTCAAAATATAAAAATGAAACTTGTGAATTTTAACAAAATAGCTACATATGTAGTAAAAGTCAATAATTTCTTATTCCTGTGACTAGTTTTAACAGGCCAGATGTATAGCCTGAAACCCTTACAAGTCAGCATGTATAAATCAAACCCTCATTTTGATCTTGATTTTTCTAATTTATATACGCATATAATTAACATTATAATATATAGTCTGATATGTATAAAATGAAATCTTAACATACACATGATACATGCTAGGGTCCTTTAGGTGTATCAGTTTTTATTTTTGACAGTTGCTGCCTGTCTATCCCTTTATCCTCCTCTCCCTCCATGCTGCAGAGGTATTAGCAGAGGCTCACGAGCACTGCCAACGTTCACCAAAGCCACAAACCTTCCAACTTAGGGGACTGAAGAGGTCACTCATGATGCTGTCAACACGGTGAACGAGTATTTCAGCCTTTAAAGATGTCTTCACCCTGGGAAGCCCTTACTCATATTTATACTCAATAGGAGAAAGTGGGATCCAAATTTACATAGAGTGTTTTAGTGAGCATGTAACCAATTCATAGAAATAAATAGGGAAGAACATGCACCAGGTTATTGATGGTTGTTTTCTTCTAGGTCATTTTAAAAAATTCAATAAGTATTTAATTTTATTATTTTACATAATTTCAAGTATTAAGACTAAAGACAAAAGTTTTGGGGTGTTGACCTCACCTGAATATTTGCCCCTGACTTTTTCCTCCACCGTCCTTCCTGCTCAGTGAAGCTCTGCGTCCCTGCCGCCATCTCCAATGAGACCAGTTACTCTTCCTCAGAGAGGAACCCCACAGTTGGCCTTTCCCTTTGGTGAACTGCTCACCTGTCGAGTAAGAAGGCTGCGTGTCAGAACATGGGCATTCTCATCTTTGTGAGTAAATGGATTCATACTTTAGATTAGTGTACTTACGATACATTCTGGAATAGTAATAACAGAAATGTCGATAATACCCATCTAGGTCTTTATTCGTGAGTCACTTGGGAAGTTAGGGACACCACTGTGTGACCCTGAATTAAGAAGGAACACATCACTGAAATGTAAAAGCTTTTCTCAAAATCTCTGTGACCGTTGAAAAATAGCAAGATACTTTAGAAAGGTTGTTTAGCGGCTCAAGAAATAGAAAGTAGCATAAGGAGCTCTTTGCTCAGCCAGGATACATCTTTAAACAGTCCCCAAATTGATGTTCACTCTAGTTTAATTCCTCGACTTCTCTGCAGTGCATACAGTATATTGAAAGCACTTTATAGCTCCTTTTCATGAGATGTGTGTCTCTTTTGACAACAATTTGTCACCAAGGAAACCGAATCTTTGCTTGATGTCTTATATTTTACTGAAATAAAATGCCATTCATTTTATGTGCAGGTTTTTGTTTTTTCAGTAGAGATGATTTGAGATTTTACTTCAGATGAAAATGAAATGGTTCATAAATCTATTTCCCACCAAAAAATACATCTTTCTTAGTGAATAGGATGATCATTCTCTGAAATATAATCATTCCGCGTCTGAGTGGCCAGGCTTCTCTTCCTCTGCCTTCTAAGCTCCGTGCATTTACAATTATAATCAGATTTAGCTTTTGGTTTTCACTCATCTGTACAAACTGAACTACCTTAATCCTATTGGAAACACAACCTAGGATAAATAAAAACATTCGCATTGTGTAGGGGAGTGACGCTATGCACAGCATCCAGCCTGTGGAGCCAGGTCAAGCAATCCCTTCTCCCCCCTCCCCCGTGGCTTCATCTTCCCTGTGGGCTCCCCAAATTAGCCTTGATTCTTTCTGAGGACTGACTCAGATATGTGCCAGTTCCCGAAATTCAGCAACTCCAGATCTCCCTGGCCTGTTCGTACAGTGTTTTCATTGTTAGGAGAAGCTGCTGTCTCCGTTTGTTTGTGAGGGATGCCTGGGATGGAGAGTGGCTTTTCTCAGGCTTATTCTAAGCCTTTGGTAAGAATCTACTTTCATCTCAGTAGAGTTGGTCGTCTCTGTTCTACACCACCTCCAGTAGAGTCTCTCTGCTGGTTGGCTCATTTATTCAGATGAATATTTAGCCTAAGAAGTGAGGAACAAAGAGGTGGGAACAGTCTCCATCCACCTCCTTCCGTAGGTCTGGAGAGGAGGATCAGAAGGAAAGCAGCAGCTGTCGACCAGGGCTGACCACAAGAACTTTCTGAGATTCTCCACTGTACGCAGGGAGCTGGCTTTGGGGAGCTGTGAGAGCTGGGGCACGCTGGGGGCCGTGCTGAGATGGAGGGGATGTGCAGACCAGTTGGAGGGGCTGGAGGAGTCACAGCCTCAGGGAGAGCGGGGGAGAGCCCACTGGGCTCCTGGGGTCTGTGCCACAGAAGGAAGAGAGGTGGATGGTGGGAAAGGACCTTCCTGTGAGACGGGCCCCACTGACAGCGGGAAGCCCCAGTGTTGATTTAATTGAGTTTTCCTCTCATGTGATCATGTCCATGTTAATTTACTAGTTTCAATTTAGTACTGAGCACCTGTGCTGCCTGTTGTTCTCTTCTTGTGACACTTCACTTAGGAGAATATTCTCTAACTTCATGCTGGTTTTACAAAAGATACAAAATCTCCATCTTTTGTGGATGACTGTATCCCATGGAACTCCCAGAGCACAGTTTATAATCCATTCATGTGTTGACAGGCACCGGGGTTGTGAATTGTGCCGACATTCAAGTACAGATGGCCTTATGGTAAAACGTGTTGTTTTTTCTTTTGGTGGATATGTAGTAATGGGATTGTAGGATCAAATGGGAGCTCTACTTTGCGTTCTTCAAGGAGCCTGTCCACTTATTTCCCTACTGGTTTGTAGTCCCACCGGCAGTGCCTGAGAGTCCCCTCTCTCCACACCCAACAGAGCACGGGTGTTCCCCTTCTTTCCCCACCCACACCAGCACTGGTCGCCTTGGGACCTTGTGACGTGGAACTGTTCTCACTGGGGTTAGGTGATTCCTCAAAGTGGTTTTGATTTGCATTTCTCTGATGATTGGGGATGATGAGCAAAGTGATGTATTTTATATTAAATTAGGTAATTATAAAACTCTAAGGGAAATTGATCATTGCCATTTTATGATCAAGGAAACAGAGATCCAGAGAGAAGTAATTTGAGACTACGGCCCAGCCAGGACTTGCATCAGTCCGTCGGGCTCCAGAGGCCCCTCCTTCAATCACTGTGCTGTACTGGGGACCAGTCGGACTCCTGGGTGGGACAGTAACTTCCCTAATTTAAGGAAGGAAGAGGAAACATTCACACCCGTACAGACTGGGCAGGTGGCCACCAGCGTGTGCAGGCCTGTGGCGAGTTTGATGTGTGCTTCAAGTCTGACAGCAGACCATGTTCTTTGGTTTCCAAGAAAGCAGGGAAGTCATTTCAGAGTGCAGAGAACAACTTTGGGAGCAGGGTGTGGGTCGGACACTGCTCTAACAGTTAACTCCTATTCAGGGGTGCTCCCTGGACAATTCCCATGGAGAAACCCTCTTGCTGTGCACTGTTAAATAAAAGAACAATCAGAGCAGTAGAACAATCATACCAAACTGGTGGGTCCGTCCATAGACATCACTGTCCATCTAGTGAGTTACGGGGTGGAGGGAGCTTACTGCCGTCACGTTCACCCACATTTTATTAATTCCAATGATTTATTTGAAATAGTGTTTCTCCCCCAGAGGCCCCTGAGGCTGTGCTGAGTGGACAGTGTTGGCACAGTGGAAAGACCACAGGCCGTAGGGGCGGGCAGACTCCTGTCCAAGCCTGGCCGTGCCGTGTGTTAGCTGCATGAGTCTGCCCAAGTTACTTACCTCACTGAACCCCAACAGCTAATCATGAAAGCCTTGAAGGGTTATTATGAAAAGTATGTTTTGCATTCTGAACAGTTTATGTGAACAGTGGGAATGATTCAGTTGCCCCGGGTGAGCTCGGCCTGCTGTCCCAACACGCGGCCCGCAGCTCCCCGCCCTCCCCAGCCTCCCCGCCCGTCACCCAGCTACGTGTTTTCTTTTGGCCTCACAAACTTGAGCATAGGTTTTGTTCAGGGTTCCTAGAAAATTCAAGTGGCAACAATCGTCCCTCGTCTCGGGCACTGAGACGCAGCACCTTAGCTCCAGGGCCTCTGAGAAACGTGTACATGCTGTTCTGTGAATCATCGTCATTCTCTGATGTGAAACAGGATGGAACAATAGGATCAGGTTGAGTGGATGGCATAATAAAATACTGCCGGGGTCTAATGTGAGCCTGAAACGTGCCCCGTATGATCCGACAGGTTGAGGTGAATGTTGGCTGTGAGTGGTGGGTTGGTGTCCAGTCAGTGAAATCACAGCAATTGCTTGATTGCGCAGTACTGGTGTGTCCCCAGAGACCGTCCAGCCCCTGGGCAGGAGTTCCTTCAGTGCCAGTGACAGGAGAGGGGAGGCCTCGAAAACTGCAGTAAATTAGTTACCCTACATACAAGGGTGGGAGGTTCTGGATTAAAACCAGCTGCACAAATTTACCTTCTGATAGTTAAACCATTAAAATTTCAAAATAACTACTTTTACTAAGTCGCTTTTAAATAAATGACTGTGCATTTTATTTTCAAATTCAATTTGTAGATTTATGTCACATGGAAGTTTACATCAAGGTAGATATAAATCAACAGAGTCAGAAGAGATGAGCCTTTTAGCAAAATTACCTGAAGGAAAAATTACAGATGTGGATAGTCCAAGACCTGACCAGAAGGTGATTTTCCGACTTGTATAGTAGGATTCCCTTTCCAACTCTTCTCATCCTGAAAATGCCCGCCTGGGTGCACTAGCCTGGGATGTTCTGTTAGAGTTTGCTTTGCAGTGAAATCTCCTGGAAGATTTTGGCCTTACATAAATTCTAGAGACGTTATCGGAAAACTCATGTAGAAGAAAAGCAGATATCATCCATAAAACGTTTAACAATTATCAAAACTAAGAAAAATGAGAAAAACTCAGAAAGGCAATGGGCTCCTTACTACAGAAGTAATTTTGTTTTTCCAGAATTGAATTTGTAGTATACTTCTCATGTTCTCATAAGAGTGCAAAAAGAGTCACAGATTGAAGGTGCAGAACCCCTTTTGGGGGTGCCGGGGGACGTCTTTGCCGCCTCTCACAGGCCCCCGCTTCTCCTGCCCGCTCAGCTCCAACTTAACCGCCCCTGCTGCTGCGTCCGACTGGCGACATCCGTCTCAATTGCAAAGCCGAAGTTGGGAAGGGAACACACAGGAAAAGCATGGTGAAGCCGCAGTAATGGGATTAGAGTGGAACAATTTCCTTTTGAAAAAATGACCTCTTTCAGTGTTGGGTTTTTATGCCATTTATTATTCCTCCTGATTATGGAAGTTATTTATGCTCACAGTAGAAAAATCGGGAAATAGGGAAGTCGTTTCACCCAAATCGTGTCAGTCTTAGTATTTGGGTGTTTTTATCCTTTCAGCCTTCCTTTTCACATTTTCATTTCTTACCTCGTTTACTTATTCGTATTTACTCACTGTTTTAAAATGTTTTGACTAACCTTTTAAGAGTATGTTAGATTCTTCAGGACTGCAATAAAAATTTATCGTGCAGTTGGTGAGTTGAAGCAATAACAAAAATGAGTCTCCCGCAGTTCTGGGGGCCAGAAGTCTGAATGAAGGCCTTGGCGACAAGGCTGCCCTCCCTGGGGTCTGGCCCCGCTTCCTCTGAGGTTCCCAGGAGAGCCATTCCTCACCTGCTCCTGGCTCCCTGGGCTGCGCCTGCACAGGCCCGTCCCCTCCTCTGTCACCACCACTCTCCCCTCTGTGTCTTTTATGAGGACACGATCATCGGACTGGGGGCCTGGATAGCCCAAGATGGTCTCATCTTGAGATCCTTAAAATCATTATATCTGCAAAGATCCCTTCTCCAAATAAAGTCACGTTTATAGGTTCCGGGTGGGACTTAGAATCTGGGCATAACTTCCCAGGGGCCAGCCTTCTACCCAGGACACCAAGCACTACTGGAAACTGCTGCGTGGGTGAGTTTGACTTGTTTTAAGTTAACACTTGCTATATAAACGGTCTCATTGGTGCTGAGTCGCCTTCTTTTGTATTTTTCATTCCTTTCATGTGCGTTTTATAATTGGAGGTGTGTCCTAGTTTCCAGGCTTTATGGTTTCCGAGGTGCTTAAAATCGTGGAGCACTTTAACTCGGATTAGATTAACTGTGGTATGTTGTGCAACAGTTTTGAGAAAAAGCTGTATTAATTTATATTATTGTTGGATGGGTGGTGGGAGGGTGACTGGTAAGATCACCTATATATCTGTCTAACAAGGGTACAAGTGAACTTTTCTAGAACTAGAATATAAATGTTTTGATACAATGACTAAGCAAATGACATGAAATTTATGTTAACCAGCTTGATGAAAGTATTTCAAATTGTATATG
>CAUYQV010024822.1:0-15159 GCA_963574575.1 Galagoides demidoff | reverse complement strand
ATCTCAGGATGAATGGGGTCAGCCCTGGACCCAGTGGAAGCCGCCTGGGCCCTGGAGAGGAGCCTCAACCAGGCTCTGTCAGATCTTCATGCCCTGGGTTCTGCCGGCTCAGACTCTCATCTCTGTGACTTCCTGGAAAGTTACTTCCTAGATGAGGAAGTGAAACTCATCAAGAAGATGGGTGACCACCTACCAACTTCCACCGGCCACCTGACCCCCAAGCTGGGCTGGGCAGGTATCTCTTGGAAAGACTCACTCTCAAGCATGACCAGGAGCCTGCTGAGACCAGCGACCTCTGAGGAGCCCTTTTCAACTATCAAGGGCTTCTGCCAGAGCCTCTTCCTCCGGCCACAAGGCAGCTTTTTAACCACCCTGGAGTCCTCTCCCAAGCCTTGGACCAAATGGAAATAAAGCTTTGTGCACCTAAAAAAAAAAAAAAAAAAGTAGTCATTACACACCTAACATACTGTATTAGGTGCTGATTCTGGAGCTTACATTCTATTAATAGTAAAGGAGACAAAATATAAACTGTTAAACAAATAGGATGGGGGTCCTGTAATACCAAGGGAAAAAAGGTTTAAAGCAGGGTGAGGGATAGGAAATGATGGGTGGGAAGGTAGACTTTTTTTTTTTTTTTTGAGACAGGCTCCCTAGGTCACCTGGGGTAGAGTGCCATGTCATCATACCTCACAGCAACTCAAACTCTTGGACTCAAGTGACCCTCTTGCCTCAGCCTCCCCTGCTGATTTTTCTATTTTTAGTAGACACAGGGTCTCACTCTTCCTCAGGCTGGTCTGGAGCTTCTGAACTCAACTAGTCCACCGGTCTCAGCCTCCCAAAGTGCTAGGATTACAGGTATGAGCCACTGTTACTGGCCAGAGGTAGACTGTTAAAGATGAGTTGAATTCTGAGCAGAGACCTAAAATCAATGAAGAAGCATCTAGCCATGCAAACATCCAGGGAGAGAGTGTGACAGAATGGCAAGTACAGAGACCTTTAGAAGGAGACGCCTGCAGTGTCCAGTGTGGCTCTGGCCTGTGTTTTTAAAGGCCCTGGCAGCTGGGTCAGCCATAGACTATAACTTTTGTCAAAGTCAAATAAAATATCTAATAGAGGCGAATCTCTAAATTTTACATTTTATTTAGGAAGAAAGAATTGAAATTTGGGGCATACATGCAGACTGCATTTTGGGATGCACTTTGGGATGTTCAAAGAACAAAGAGAAGGTTGTGGGTTTTATAAAAAAGAGAAATGTTGGGTGGCTCCTGTGGCTCAAAGGGGTAGGGCACCGGCCCCATATGCCAGAGGTGGCAGGTTCAAACCCAGCCCCAGCCAAAAAAAAAAAAAAGAGAGAGAGAAATGTTATGTATTACTCTTTAAGAAAGTTCATTGGCAGTAGGAAGGTTGTGGGAGCTGGCAAGTTTTGATCGGTGAGTGATGGCATGGGTAAAAGTAGTTGCAAGCAGGTAGTTTTAGCAGCCAGACTTATAGAGAATTGTGCATTTGGAGCAGTTTTGTGTGTCCTGAGTGACTTACCCCTGGCTTCTCAGTGCTGGGTATGACAAGGATGACCTAATTTGAATGATTGGCTTTCCCACTTTGTATATATTTCACATGTATGTAAGTTTATTGATAGGATTAATTCCTGAATGTGGGATTATTGGGTCATGGGGCAAATACATTTATAATTTTGATAACGTTGTGAAATCACAGCCAGTTTCCACTTCCACCAGTCATATTTAAGAGGCTTATTTCTTCACAGCCTTACCAACATGAAGAGGGAAGTTTTGGGGAGGTGGGAATTTTTTTTATTGGGCAGAAGCCACTAAATTGAGACATTGGCAGGGTTGCATTCCTTCTGGAAGCTTGTGGGGAAAATTCATTTTCTTGCCTTTTCTAGTTTCTACCTTCATTCCTTGGCTCATGGCCCCGTCCTCCATCTTCAATCCAGCAGCATAGCATCTTTCAGGCTTTCTCTCCTTCTGGCATTGTGTTACCTTCTATGACTCTGACCCTGCCTCCTTCTCAGAAGGATCCTAGTGCTTACTTTGGGCCTACCCAGTTAGTCCAGTATAATCCTGAATTTAAACATATCCTCAAAGTTCTTGTTGCCATGTAACCCATGAATGTTTCAGGGATAATCCTGAATTTAAACATATCCTCAAAGTTCCTGTTGCCATGTGAGGTAACATTCATAGGTTCAGGGATGTGGACATCTTTTCGAGGAGGGGGGTTGTTACCCAACCACAGGGAGGTTTGTCCATTATAGAAAATGCAAATTCTTTCCCTTGTTGTCCTTTGTCTTCTAACATTGCCTCTGGTTTTGTGGTTGTTTATTTTGATGTTTTGACATTTGGAGCTTATTCTGGTAAATTATGTGAAATGCAGATCAGACTTTATTTTTTCCAGATAGCTATTTAGTTCTATCAGCACCATTTACTGAAAAGTCTGACTTTTCCCTAAAATATAATAAAGACCTATATATAGTCTGGTTGCTGTGTGGACTTGCTATTTTGTTCCATAGTCTGTCCACAGAAAAAGTACATAGTTTTTTTTTAATTACTGAGGCTTTTTATAGTATGTTGTCATATCTAGTAGGGCTAAACAAAATTTGCTGTCAGTATCCATCCCTCCCCCAACACACAAATACTCATTGTTATTCTTTTTCAAGGTTTTCTGGCTGTTGTTATTTGTTGACTTTTACTACATAGACTTTAGTTTGCCTGGTTTCAGGGGAGAAAGGTGGTATTAGTTTTATGGAGTACTGTATGAGATTGGATCTTATTATCTTTTAACATATAGGTCTTTATGTTCATTTAAGTTATTTTTGTTCCTTCAGTAGTATTTTTAACATTTCCTTCATATCAATTTTGTATGTTTCTGTTTCCCCATAAAGTATTTCTAATTTTTTCTGATATACACAGAAGAACACACATACACTCCTATAATTTTAAACAAATACACATCAGTTCCTATTTATTTAAGGGGTTTTTTTGTTTTTTGAGACAGAGCCTCAAGCTGTCACCCTGGGTAGAGTGCTATGGCATCAAAGCTCACAGCAACCTTCAACTCCTAGGCTCAAGTGATTCTCCTGCCTCCACCTCCCTAGTAGCTGGGACTACAGGCGCCCACCACAATGCCTGGCTATTTTTTAGTTGCAGCCATCATTGTTTGGCAGGCCCAGGCTGGATTTGAACCCTCCAAGTCAGGTGTATATGGCTGGCGCCTTAGCTGTTTGAGCCACAGGCACTGAGCCAGGATTATTTTTTTTTCTCATCAAGACTAAGAGTTGAAAGGATAGGTTAAAAAAAAAAAGAATAGTGGTTGAATTTTGTCAAATGTCTCTTTAGTGTGTATGAGAGATAACACAGTTTTTCTTAGGTTTATTAATATAGTAACTTTTCACATTTTATTTTATTTTATTTTGAGACAGAGTTTTTCACTTTGTTGCCCTCAGTAAAGTGCTGTAACATCACAGCTCACAGCAACCTCCAGCTCTTGGGCTTAAGCAATTCTCTTGCCTCAGCCTCCCAAGAAGCTGGGACTACAGGCACCCACCTCAACGCCCGGCTATTTTTTTGTTGCAGTTGGCCGAGGTCAGATTTGAACCTGCCACCCTCGGTGTATGGGGCCAGTCCCCTACTCACTGAGTCACAGGTGCCGCCCACTTTTCACATTTTAAAATACATTCTCAGCTTTCTAAAATTAAACACTATCATTTCTACCTAATGTCTGGGCAAGTCTTAGTCTGTGCACGTTTTCTCTCCTGTGTAGCTGTTGTATATTACCCAGTGCCATGCTGCATATTTGCAACCATTGCCATAAATGGAACTTTCTTTTTGTTCAAGAGCCAAATAAAATTAAGATGATAATTTGACTTGACCATTGGGCTAAAGATTCCCCTCAACACGGCAAAAGAGACGCGGCTAAGTCTGAGCTATCAGTGGTCCCTATTTAAGTTTTCTAATTTTGGTTTTGTTGCTATTATTGTTTATCTTCAAATAATGGAGAAAAGAAAAAAATGATGAAATGAGGGACAAGAAGAAAAGTGGTTGAGTTAATTAATCCTTCTGAATGGGTTCTAGTTAGTTTGACACTTTAAGAAATGCCATAAAACGAATATTATTTTATTGTGTCCTTGGAAAGCCCACAGTCTAGCACCCAGCTGTCCAATGTTGAGCGTTTGAAGTACAGCTAATGATGTGTTGTAAATGTAAAATACACACTCATCTTATTAAAAATAATGTTAAATATCTCATTAATAATTATTTTTTCTTATGCGATCTCAATTTTCATTTCACTGGGCTTGGGGTAGAGAAGGAGCGATAAGAAGGTAGAATTGCAACATCTGTGTCTCTCATGTACAGTCAGGGTCCAGGTTCAAAATTTCTTGAAGTTTGGGATCTACATCACCACCGCTGCTGGGGGCTAAGACTGCCATGGAAAAGGCAGGAAACAGGGCTCAGCACCTGTGCTCAGTGGTCAGGGCGCTGACCACATACATCCTGGCTGGCAGGTTCAAACCCAGCCAGTGCCTGCTAAACAACAATGACAACTGCAACAAAAAAATAGCTGGGTGTTGTGGCAGACACTTGTAGTCCCAACTCCTAGGGAGGCTGAGGCAAGAGAATCACTTAAGCCCAAGAGTTTGAGGTTGCTGTGAGCTGTGACAGCTCTCTACCAAAGGCAACACAGTGAGATGCTCTGTCAAAAAAAAAAAAAAAAAAAAGGCAGGAAACAGGCATGGAGCTGACCATGGAGGGCTTACAGCCATCTACTAACCATGGAGGGCTCACGGCCATCTAGGTACCTGAGGATTCTGCATGAACATCACAGGTTGGGGAAGCCACAGCTGCTCCTGGAGGGTCCAAGGATGCCACCAGCCTGGAGCTGATACTAGGGGTACAAGGTTGGCTGTTTCTGAACAGGGAGGATCTGAGAAGTGATTGTGTTCCCAGTGATATCCCAAGATCCTGTGTAAGTCCTCTCCTTAAGGACATGGCAAGGGTTCACTCCTTCATTTCTGGTTGGCCTCATGAATGGTCCAGTACAAATCTTGTACATTTATCATCCTTCGATTTCGTTGCCAGTGTTTCTTTATGCCCCTCTGCTTGGGACACTGGGCAATTGCTTTTGCCAGCTTTTGATTTTTCTTCTTCTTCCTAAAGAATATTTCATGTTCAAGGAATTCTCATTCTTCCAGAAAAGTCTAGATGTCATGGTCACTCCAAGATGTAACTAACTAGCCTCAGAGCCTTTTTGGTCCCTGAGTTGCTTTTTCCTCCTTAGGTTTTGAGGACTTCAGATACTGTTACTTTGAAGTATCGCCATCTCCATTTTTATTCCTGGTTTTTCTCCCTTGGTTTTCTTCTCTGCAGTTGTAGAACCTAATCTGGGGTTGGCGCTAACTCTGAGCTTCTGCAATCCCAGTGAGTAAGGTCCCAAAGTGAAATGTGTTTATTTCTCTTTCCTTCTGCAGACTCTCATTAATAATTTTTATATTGATTATATGTTGAAATGATATTTGGATAACTGGGATAGATAAAATGTCAGTAAGATTAATTTCACCTGTTTCAGGTGGCTACTAGAAAATTTTATATTGCCTATATGGCTTGCATTACACTTTTATTAGACAGCACTGATCTAGAGGTACTCGGTATGTGTATACTTATTTATAGATACTACAGTGATTTTCATAATTTAAAAAAATGAAATTAAATAATCTACAGTTATATCCTCTG
Source organism: Galagoides demidoff (assembly GCA_963574575.1). NCBI lineage: Eukaryota > Metazoa > Chordata > Mammalia > Primates > Galagidae > Galagoides > Galagoides demidoff. Next base: position 9,418 of record CAUYQV010024822.1, on the reverse strand, counting down.
TACAGGGTGGCCATAAAGTTCATGTGCAATTTTAAATGGCACACTATTTTTTTATTAACTGTGTACAATTATGGGATACAATGTGCTGATTTGATATACAATGTGGAATGCTTAAATCAGACTGATTAACATAACCATCATCTCACCTATTTCTTGTGGTAAGACATTTCTACTATACTCTCAGTGGTTTTGAAATGTACCATTGCTTTGTGCACAAGAAGTGCGATCCCACCAAATACCCTCCCTCCTCACATCCTCCTCCTTCCCCACCCCTCTCCTTCTCTCCTTCTCCTTTCTGGACTATAGTTGTGTTTTATCATTCATATGGATATGTAGGTGATGATATATTGGTTTCATAATATTATTGAGAATATTGGATACTTTTCTTTCCATTCTTGAGATACTTTCTTTTGAGTAAAAAGCTGTAAAATCGGCTCGGCGCCTGTGGCTCAATTGGCTAAGGCACCAGCCACGTACACCTAAGGTGGCGGGGTTCAAATCCCCAGCCCGGGCCCGCCAAACAACAATGATGGCTGCAACCAAAAAAGGGCCAGGTGTTGTGGCGGGCACCTGTGGTCCCAGCTACTTGGGAGGCGGAGGCAGGAGACTCGCTTGAGCCCAGGAGTTGGGGGTTGCTATGAGCTGTGATGCCATGGCACTCTACCCAGGGGGAGAGCCTGAGGCTCCGTCTCAAAAAAAAAAAAAAAAAAAGGCTGTAAAATCTCCATCCTTTTCATGGCTGCATAGTATTCCATGGTGTACATATACCACAATTTGGTAATCCATTCATGGTTTGATGGGTGTTTGGGCTGCAATAAACATTCTGGTGCAAATGTCTTTGTTGTAAAATGATTTTTGATCATGTGGGTAGATACCTAGTAGAGGAATTGCAGGATTGAGTGGTAGGTCAACTTTTAGTTCCTTGAGAATTCTCCAAACTTCTTTTTTAAAAGGCTGTATTAGTTTGTAGTCCCACCAACAGTGTAGAAGTGTTCTTTTCTCTCCACATCCATGCCACTCTACAGTTTTGGGATTTTGTGATATAGGTTAATCTTACTGGAGTTAGATGATATCTCAAAGTGGTTTTAATTTGCATTTCTCTGATGATTAAAGATGTTGAGCGTTTTTTCATGTGTTTGTTGGCCATTCGTCTGTCATCTTCAGAGAAGTTTCTGTTCAAGTCTCTTGCCCATAAGGAAATGGAATTGTTCGTTCTTATTGATTGATTTGGTTTCTCTGTAGATTCTAGTTATCAGACCTTTGTCAGAAACATAATCTGCAAAAATCTTCTCCCATTCTAAAGGCTGTCTGTTTGTCTTTACTTACAGATGGCACACTATTTTAAATTGCACACAAACTTTGCAGCCACCCTGTATAAACTTCTTTCTTATAACAATAAACTTTGATGAAGACCTAATAATCATTCTCCATTGTAACCAGTTACCTTCTCTCTGGCTTTTCTGTTTAACTGTTTATAAGAAAATGCAGTTCCTGGCTTGGCGCCTGTGGCTCAATCGGCTAAGGCGCCAGCCACGTACACCTAAGGTGGCAGGTTCGAATCCCCAGCCCGGGCCTGCCAAACAACAATGATGGCTGCAACCAAAAAAATAGCCAGGCATTGTGGCGGGCACCTGTGGTCCCAGCTACTTGGGAGGCAGAGGCAGGAGACTCGCTTGAACCCAGGAGTTGGAGGTTGCTATGAGCTGTGATGCCATGGCACTCTACCCAGGGGGATAGCTTGAGGCTCCGTCTCAAAAAAAAAAAATAATTAAAATTAATTAAAATTAGAAATGATTAAGCTTAGTGAGGAAGCCATGTCAAAGCCAAGATAGGCTGAAAGCTAGGGTTCCTGTGCCAGTTAGCCAAGTTGTGAATGCAAAGGAAAAGTTCTCGAAGGGAATTAAGAGTGACACTCCAGTGAACACATGAATGATAAGTGAAACAGACCTAATTGTTTTTGTTTGTTTGTTTGAGACAGAGTCTCACTATGTCCCCCTGGGTAGAGTGCCATAGCATCACAGCTCACAGTGACCTCAAACTCTTGGGCTTAAGCGAGTCTCTTGTCTCAGCCTCCCAAGTAGCTGGGACTACAGGCACCCGCCACAATGCCTGGCTATTTTTTGGTTGTAGTTGTCACTGTTGTTTGGCAGGCCCGGGCTGGATTCAAACCCACCAGCTCCGGTGTTTGCGGCTGGTGCCCTAGTTGCTGAGCTACAGGTGCTGAGCCAGACCTGTTGTTGATAAGGAGAAAGTTTAAGCGGTCTGGACAGAAGATCAAACCAGCCACAACATTCCCTTAAGCCAAAGCCTAATCCAGAGCAAAGCCCTAACTTTTCAATTCTCTGAAGGCTGAGAGAGGCAAGGAAGATGCAGAAGTGTGAACCTAGCAGAGGTTGGTTCATGAGATTTTTTTTTTTTTTTGAGACAGAGCCTCAAGCTATCCCCCTGGGTAGAGTGCCATAGCATCATAGCTCACAGCAACCTCTAACTCCTGGGCTCAAGCGAGTCTCCTGCCTCTGCCTCCCAAGTAGCTGGGACCACAGGTGCCCGCCACAACGCCCGGCTATTTTTTGGTTTCAGCCGTCATTGTTGTTTGGTGGGCCTGGGCTGGATTCGAACCCGCCACCTTAGGTGTATGTGGCTGGTGCCTTAGCCACTTGAGCCACAGGCACCAAGCCGGTTCATGAGATTTAAGGAAAGAAACCATTTCCGGCTCGGCACCTGTGGCTCAATCGGCTAAGGCACCAGCCATGTACACCTAAGGTGGCGGGTTTGAATCCCCAGCCCGGGCCCGCCAAACAACAATGAGGGCTGCAACCAAAAAATGGCCAGGCGTTGTGGTGGGCACCTGTGGTCCCAGCTACTTGGGAGGTGGAGGCAGGAGACTCGCTTGAGCCCAGGAGTTGGAGGTTGCTGTGAGCTGTGATGCTATGGCACTCTACCCAGGGGGAGAGCTTGAGGCTCCATCTCAAAAAAAAAAAAAAAAAAAAAAAAGAAACCATTTCCATAACATAAAAGAGCAAGATGAAGCCGCAGGTGCAGATGGAGAAGCTACAGCAAGTGTTCTAGAAAATCCAACTAAAAAAATTGATGAACGTGATTACGCTAGACAACAGATTTCTTTTCTTTTCTTTCTTTCTTTTATTTTTTTTGAGACAGGGTTTCACTCTGCCACCCAGGCTAGAGCACAGGAGCACAATCATAGCTCACTTGAACTCCTGAGCTCAAACGATCCTCTTGAGTCCTCGGCCTCCTGAGTAGCTGGGACTATAAGTACATGTCACCATGCCCAGGTATTTTTCAATTTTTTTCTGTAGTGCTGATGTCTTGCTATGTTGCCCAGGCTGGTCTCAAACTCCTGGTCCCAAGTAGTCCTCCTGCCTTGGCCCCCCGCAAAGTGCTGGGAGTAAAAGTATGAGCCACTGTGCCCAGCCCAGATTTTCAATGTAGATGAAAGAGCCTTACATTGGAAGAAGATGCCATCTAGCACTTCCATAGCAGGAAAGAAGTCAATACTTCCTTGCAAAACTTCAAAGGACAGACTGACTTTCTTACTGTGGACTAATGCAGTTGGCGACTTTCATTTGAAGCCAGTGCTCAGTTACTGTTCTGAAAATCCTAGGGTGCTTAAGAAGTATACTAAATCTACCCTGCCTGTGCTGTTTTAATGGAAGAACAAAGCCTGGATGACAACACATCTGCTTACGGCATGGCTTACTGAATGTTGTAAGCGCAGAGTTGGGACTCCACTGCTCAGAGAAAATAAAAAGATTCTTTTCAAAATATTACTGTTCATTGATGATGCACCTGGTCACCCAAGAGCGCTGATGGAAACGTTCAAGGAGATTAATGTTGTTTTCATGTCTGCTAACACAACATTCTGTAGCCCTTGGATTAAGGAGTAATGTTGACTTTCAGTTCTCATTATTTAAGAAATGCATTTCATAAGGCTATAGCTGTTATAGATAGTGATTTCTCTGATGGCTCTGGGCCAAACAAATAGAAACCCTTCTGGAAAGGATTCACCCTTCTAGATGCCATTAAAAACATTTGTGATTCATGGAAGAAGGTCAAGACGTCAACATTAATAGGAGCTTGGAAGAACTTGATTCTACCCCTCTCAGATGACTTTATGGGTTCATGACTTCGATGGAGGCAGGAACTGCAGTGGAAATAGCAAGAGAACCCCAATTAGAGAAGTGGAGCCTGAATTGCTGTGATCTCATAATAAAACGTGAACGAATGAGGAGTTGCTTCTTCTTTTTTTAAGACAGAGCCTCAAGCAACCTCCAACTCCTGGGCTCAAGTGAGTCTCCTGCCTCAGCCTCCGAAGTAGCCGGGACCACAGGTGCCTGCCATAACACCCGGCTTTTTTTTTTTTTTTTTGGTTGCAGCCGTCATTGTGTTAGGCGGGCCCGGGCTGGATTTGAACCCGCCACCTTAGGTGTATGTGGCTGGCGCCTTAGCTGCTTAAGCCACGGGCGCCGAGCCGAGGAGTTGCTTCTTATACGAGAGCAAAGAAAGTGGTTTCTTGAGAGGGAATCTAGTCCGGGTGAAGATAAAGCGAATATTGTTGAAACAACAACAAAGGATTTAGGATAATACATCAACTTTATTGATAAAGTACTGACAGGGTTTGAGAGGATTGACTCCAGTTTCAAAAGGAGTCCTACAGTGGGTAAAGTGCTAGCAAACAGCGTTGCATGCTACAGAGGACTCTTTCATGAAAAGAAGAGTCAATCCATATGGCAAACTTCATTGTTGTCTTATTTTAAGAAATTGCCACAGCCCCCTCCACCTGCAGCAGTCACCACTGTGATCAATCAGCAGCCATCAACACAGAGGCAAGATCTTCCACAAGCAAAAAGGTTTGACTTACTGAAGGCTCATATGATTGTTAGCATATTTTACCAATAAAATAGTTTTAAATGAAGGTCTGTACATTTTATAGACCTAATGCTATCGCACACTTAACAGACTATAGCGTGGTGTAAACATAACCTTTATACATATTGGTATGACTCACTTAATTGCAATATTCACTTTATTGTGGTGCCCTGGAGCCAAACCCACAATGTCTCTGAGGTATAACTGTACATGAATGTTTATAACAACATTATTATTATTATTATTAGAGAGGGTCTCACTATGTTGTCCAGGCTGGAGTTCAATGGCTCTGTTATAGCTCATTGTAAGACCTTCAACTCCTAAGCTCAAGCAATCCCTCCTTAACCTCCCAACCTCCTGAGTAGTTAGAACTACAGATGTACACCACCATGCCCAACTATTTTTTTTTTTTTGTAAGAGACAAGGTCTCCCTGTGTTGCCCAGGCTGGTCTCAAAGTCCCAGACTCAAGTGATCTTACCACCCTGGCCTCCCAAGTGCTGGGATTACAAGGGTGATCCACCACCCTTAGCCATCACTGGTCATAATAACTAAAAGTTAGAAACGAGCCAAATATCCAGCAACTGATGAACAGAAACACAGAATGTGGCCTAGCCATGACAATGGAGTATTATTCAACCATAAACATGAATGAAGTAATTACACATGCCACAGCCTGGGTTAAGCCTCCAAAACATTGTGGTAAGTGAAAGAAGCCAGTCACCAACCGGCACATACTGTATGACTCTATTTATAAGGAATATGTAGAATAGGGCAACCTATAGAGACAGAAAGCAGACTAGGGGTTGTCAAGGGCTGAAGTGAGGTGGGAGGATGGAAGATGATAATTAAAAGTTATGAGGTTTGTTTTTGTGGTAATAAAACTATTCTAAAATTGACCGTGGTGAGTGGCACATATCTGTGAATATGCTAAATGTGTAGATTGCATCATAGGTGAATTATACCTCAGTAAAGCTATTTGTTTTTTTTTTTTTAAAGTGCTCAAAGAACAATGGAGACACATCAAAAGAACACAGAACCCAGCAAGAAGGGGCTTCAGTTGGCTGGATCTGAACAATTTAAGCATCAAAGTAGTGGATTATAATTTACGGAATAAAGTAGGAATCCATGCCTTATACTGTTATAAACAAATGAACATATGGAAAGTTTGCTGAAGAACGGGAGATTTACATATTCTCAAAGTACTTCCCTGCAAAATATTTATTAGTTAGAAAGAGAAAATGGGGAGTTTGCGGTGGAAAAACTGGCAGGCCCTGCTTTAATCATGTGATCAAAGTAATTTCGATTGATTGAAACAGACTAGAGATACTTGAGACCTAAATGTAATACATGGTTCTGTACTGGATCCTTTTGCTGTAATATAGGGAATTACTGGGACCTCTGGTAAAACTTGAATGGAGTCCGTGGATTACCGGGCGGTAATGTACCAGTGTTAATTTTCTGATTTTGATGGTGGCTTTGTGGTTATCTAGGAGAATGGCTTTGTTTATAAAAATTACCCATGAAAGTGTTTTGGAGGCAATGGCAACTTACCCTCAAATAATGCCAGGGAAAAATGGTTCTTTGTATGGTATTTTTGATCTTTCTGTATATTTGAGAGCACCTCAAAATAAAAACAAATTTAGTTTATTTAGAGAGTGGAACTCAAGAGAAACCCTGAAATGCAAAAGAAGAACAGATTATAGAAAATACAGCTTCATAGGAGATCCAGATATTAGAATTATCAGATACAATTTTTTTTCAGATAAGGTTTTTAAATGACTACAATTATTATATATAAGAAAATAGATAAAGGCATGGGCATGGTGGCTCACACCTGTAATCCTAGCACTCTGGGAGGCTAGCTGAGGCGGGTAGATTGCCTGAGCTCAGGAGTTCGAAAGCACCCTCCATGTTGGGCTTTTTTTTTTTTTAAGGGACGAGATCTCACCATGTTGCCCAGGCTAGTTAGTCTCCAACTCCTGGGCTCGTGTGATCCTCCCACCTTGGCCTCCCAAAGTGTGATGATTACAGGCATGAGCCCCTGCAGCTGGTAAAGACACTGACTCTTAAAAAAGGAAGGAAGGAAGGAAGAAGGAAGAAAGATTCCAGTCTGGCATGTAAGGTGTTTGGAAAATGTCACTCTATCAACAAGTAAAAAGCTGAAGCAACTGAAAAATCAACAGCTTCTTCTTGGATCTATCACAGAGCAAACTACTTCCCTCAAAATTGGAGAGATAAACAGGTGGATATGGAAAATCATAACTTACCAGAGCAGAAAACTCCAAAGGAGGTTTAAAGCAAAAGGAAGTTTTCAAAGGCAAAATGGGAAGATTGCATAAGTTGTTGTGAATCAATTAACTTTGGCTCCAGGGATCAATAACAAGGTGGAATCAGGCTTGACACCCGTAGCTCAGTGGTTAGGGCACCAGCCACATACACTGGGGCTAGTGGGTTTGAACCTGGTCTGGGCCTGCTAAACATTGACAACAACAAAAAATAGCCGGGCATTGTGGTGGATGCCTGTAGTCCCAGCTACTGGGGAGGCTAAGGCAAGAGAATCGCTTAAGTCTAAGAGTTTAAGGTTGCTGTGAGCTGTGATGCCATGGCACTCTACCTAAGGCAACATAGTGAGACTCTGTCTCAAAAAACCTAAAAAAAAAAAAAAAAAAAAAAGCAAAAAACCCGAAAAACTGAAAAAAATAAAATAAACCAAAAAACAAGGTGGTATCAGTACAAGGTTGGACAAGCAGTTGCTGCACAGATGTCTTGAAGAAGTATTTTCTGTGTAAGTTTGGGGTGGATTTTGTGCAACATTGTAGTTTTTGCAGTCTTTTGTGATAGTTCTTGTTATCAAGCATATGTGCGTGAGAATCCTCCTATCATGGACTTTCTAGGCTCCTCTTGTCTGGGTTTTAACAGGAGCGACTCTGATATTTTGATTCTGACAACTTTCGCAAAGTACAAAGAGATAACTCTGTGATTATACTTGGAGACTTTAACACCCATCTATCATCAACAAACAGATCCAGCAGCCATAAAATCAGTAAGGACATAGTTGAACTCAATAGCACCATCAATCAACTTGATAAAACTGTCATCTATTGACTACTTTGTCTAACAACAGTAGAATATACATTCTTCTCAAGCTCACATGAAACTTTCACCAAGATAGACCACATGCCAGGATTGTGTATTCCAGGATATTAAATCACACATTAATAAAGTTTAAAGAATAGAAATCATACAATGTCTGCCATCAGATCACAATGGAATTAAACTATAAATCAATAACAAGATAGCTGGAAAATCCCCAAATACATGGAGATTAAACAATATACTTCTAAATAACACATGGTCAAAGAAGAAATCACAAGATAAATTTGAAAATACTTGGAATGAAAATAAATATGCAACTTATCAAAATTTGTGGGATGCAGTAAAAGCAGTGCTTAGAGGGAAATTTATAGCATTGAGTATAGGAAAAAAGAAAGGTTTTAAATCACTAACCTAAGTTTCCGCCATAGAAAACCTGAAAAAGAAGCAAATTAGTTCCAAAGTAAGCAGAAGAAATAAAAATTAGAGCAGAAATCAATGGAAATGAAATCAATAGAGAAAATAAACAACAAAAGCTTTTTCTTCATAAAAATCAATAAGATCAATAAGCCTCTAGTCAGACTAAGAAAAAAAAAGGAGTCAGGCACGGTAGCTCACACCTATAATCCCAGCACTCTGGGAGGCCAAGGCAGGTGGATTGACAGACCTCACAGGTTCGAGACCAGTCTGAGCAACAGCAAGATCCCATTTCTAAAAATAGCCTGGCATTGTGATGGGGTGTCTGTAGTCCCGGCTACTTGGGAGACTGCGGTAAGAGAATCACTTAAGCCCAGGAGTTTGAGGTTGCTGTGAGCTGTGATGCCATGACATTCTACCAAGTGTGACAAAGTGAGACTCTGTCTCAAAAAAAAGAAAAAAAGAAAAAGAAAAAGAAAGAAAGAAAAAAGAGGGAAAACACAAATTATTCATATCAGAAATGAAAGAAGGGACATCACTACAGATTTCATAGATATTAAAAGGTTAGTAAAGGAATATTATGAACAACTCTAAGCCCACAGATTTGATAACGTAGGTGGAAGGAACCAATTCCTTGAAAGGCATGGTCTGCCAAAACTCACAAAAGAAGAAATAGACAAATTGAATAGAATCATATCTATCAAAGAAATGGAATCAATATTTAATAATCAAAACAGAAAGAATGAGGCCCGGATGGGTTCATTGGTGAATAAACCAAATATTTAGAGGAGAAATTATATATATTCTATATAATCTTTTTTTTTTTTTTTTGAGATGGAGCCTCAAGCTATCCCCCTGGGTAGAGGGGGGGATAGGGATAGGGCCATGGCATCACAGCTCATAGCAACCTCCAACTCCTGGGCTCAAGCGAGTCTCCTGCCTCCACCTCCCAAGTAGCTGGGACCACAGGCGCCCGCCACAACGCCTGGCCATTTTTTGGTTGCAGCCATCATTGTTGTT